>OX632358.1:11512474-11627474 GCA_951751655.1 Ophion costatus | reverse complement strand
GCTTGCCGAAACTATAAACTCCAATAAAAGTCGAATTGAAGTTATTGAACGCGAGATTGCGTCACTCATAAATTCGTCTCGTGCCCAGGACTCGTCATCAAGTGAGTTGGTCGTTTCGGGGCTACCGTTAAGTCTCCCTGTTCCACCACTCGAACTAGTTAAAAAAGTGTTTTCGTTGCTGGGAGTTTCTGACCTCGTAACGCACATTTTATTCGTTCGTAAGCTTGGTAAAGCGCCAGCTGCGATCCCAAGTCTGCAAGAAAATGCACCCAGCGCGCAGGTGCGCTCGAGATTCTCGCTCGTAGTAATTTTAACTTCAACGATGGTTTGAGATGTTGTAATCAATGCAAAAGGATCCAAAAAAAGAATTGTTGATTAGCGAAGTTTTTGACGGAAATCTTCCAGGAAAATTTTTCGTCAATAACATGCTTCCCTCTGAAGTTTATGGGCTCCTGCGGCAGACCAAAGATAATAATAGGCGGCCGCCTATTATTATCAACTGTCCAGAAGATCTACAGCATCTAGTTTGACTCGGGCAGGCCGAGTCGGCTGCGTCCCAACCTGATGCATCGTCTTCTATGCCTCCGCATCCCTTGAGCCTGGGCTGAGAGTTGCTCACTTTAATGCAAACTCCCTCATTGCGCATATTGATTTTGTGAGAGTCTATTTTGAGGCTAACTTTTTTCACATTATCTCTTTATCTGAGACTTGGCTTCACGCACGCATTCCGGACGAACTCGTTAATATAAAAAACTACTTTATAATTAGAAATGATAGGGTTGGTAAGATTGGTGGTGGGGTTACTTGTTTTATCCATAATTCCTTGAAGGCCAGTATTTTAGAATCTTCTCCTGCCCCGTTTTGCAACGCGCCGGAGTCTTTAATTCTTAATATTCAGCAGGAAAGCAATCTGTCTGTTCTGTTTACGACGATGTACAGACGTCCCAAAGGTCAGCTTTTTTTCGAACTTCTTAGACTGTTTTAATCGTCATGAATACGCCTTCAAGCATATTGTTTTAACAGGTGACCTCAACTGCAACCTTCTTACTAATAATTACGAAGCGCAGTCGCTCAAAGATTTTATTTTCTCACAAGCTCTCTTTCTAGTCCCCTCGCCACCTACTTATCACACGTCTTATTGCGACTCGTGGCTCGATGTCTGTATTGTAGATAGTGAGTCTAATGTCTTAGCCTTCAGCTCGTCATCCTCACCTTTTATTGTTGGCCACGACCTCATCGAACTAAAGTACGCCCTCAACATTGTGCCGAATACCACGAGAACTGTTTTAAAGCGTTGCGTTAAATCATTCGATAATGAAGGTTTTTGTCTTTCTCTTTCGTCAAATTTGGAATCCTTGTTGATTACCACCCGAAACGAGAATGAGGATATTGATTCTTTTGTTAGTGAGGTCACTAGTACCATAAGGTCAACTTTCGATTATTACGCACCTCCGCGACTGTTACGCGTTCATAAGCCTCCGGCACCGTGGCTTTCAGCGGAACTAAAATCCATGATAAAGGAGCGCACCTACCTTTATAAGCGTGCGAAGCGCACCGGTCGCCGAGCGTATTACAACGCGTTTCGCCTTTTTCGCAACCGGGTGACTGTCCAGCTCAGACAGGCACGCCAACACTACATTAGAAACCAACTACTTGCTATTACCGAGCCCGTTCGTCTGTGGAAGGAATTGGCTTCCCTTGGGCTAGTCAAACAAAGTTTTGCGAGCCCGCTTATATTTTTTAAGGCTGAAGAGCTAAATACATTCTATGCGTCCGTATCTGGCGGTGGTGTTGGTCTCTCTCGTGATCTCTTCCTGTCAACTCTTTCCGATATACCTTCTCCTACCTTATCATTCGCTCTGACTGCAGTCACTGTAGACACTGTCTCCAAATTTATTTCATCTCTTTCTTCCTCCTCCCTTGCCTCTGGACCCAATGGTATCTCTCCCGTTTGTCTCAAAAAGCGCTGCCGTCCATATGCCCCATTCTCTCCGTCACATTTAACCACTCTATCCGTCTGTCTTGTTTCCCTACCCAATGGAAGCGTGCCTTCATCCGTCCACTGTCTAAAACTAGGTCGCCTTCCTCTCCTGCTGATACTAGGCCAATCGCAAACCTACCAGAGGTATCGAAGGTCTTCGAGCGAATAGTGCATCAACAGGTCTCAAGTTTCATAGCTGAACACAATATTTTGGATCCCCGTCAGTCCGGTTTCAGAACGGCATTCAGTACCCAAACAGCCTTACTCCGAGTGCCCGATGACATCCGCTGTGCTATCGACCAGTCAATGCTTACGATTCTTGTACTGTTCTACTTTAGCAAGGCCTTCGACACCGTCTCACATAGCAGCCTCTTGGCCAAGTTAAAAACCATTGGCTTCTCCGACGCGACCCTCACGTGGTTCTATTCTTACCTAACTGGAAGGTCCCAGGCAGTTCTTGATTCAGAGGGGAAGTGCTCTACATGGCTACCGACAACGATGGGTTTCCCTCAGGGCTCGGTCCTTGGACCGCTGCTATTCACCCTCTTCCTGAACAACATCGGCGCTGGTCTCAGATACACAAGCAGGATGATCTTCGCGGATGACACGCAAATTTACTTGCATTGCCGTCCTTCGAAGATCAACTCTGCTATAGCTATGATGTCTCACGATCCTGGTGTGATCTGCAAATTTGCACGTTCAAACGGTCTTTCTGTAAATGCGACCAAGACCAGGGTCGTTGTTCTCGGAAGTAATACATATATTCGTAGGATTGACCTCGAGATCTGCCCGAGGGTTCGGGTCGATGGTGTTGCACTGGCGTTCTCAGGTGAGGCTTGTAATCTGGGGACATTCATGTGCTCAAATCTGTCGTGGCGCAGGCATATCTCGTTCATTACGCAGAAGATGTATATGACGATCTTCAAACTTAAACATCATAAAAACTTTCTCTCTCAGTCTCTCAGGGCGAAATTAATCTCAACCCTCATCATGCCGCACTTTGACTACTGTTGCCTGGTTTATCACGATTCGACGGCGGAGCTCAATGCGAAACTACAAAGGTTGCTAAACTTGTGCATTCGGTTCATCTTCAATTTGCGGCGTAATGAACACGTCACCTCCTATCGTCTCCGCCTATGCTGGCTTTCCGTCCTAAATCGTCGTCGCTATTTCTTAGGTATTACGTGTTATCGTGTATTTTTCATGAATGTTCCTGCTTATTTGTCTGAACTGTTTCCCCTGCACGACCCGGTCGACCGTCGCTCCGCGCGTAGACCGTCCTCGTTGTATACTTTCCGCATTCCTGTTCATCGCACCTCGACATTCCGCAATTCCTTCTCCCTGTCCGCTATGTATTTCTGGGGTTCTCTACCTCCACCCATCACTACATCCGAGTTCCTTCCTATCTTTAAAAGCAGATTATTCGAGCACTTCCTAACCAGTGAGCGCCTCCTTCTTCCCTCGGCATGATTCGAGATCCGAAGCCAACTGGGCCCGACAGATGATTATGATACTCATATTTCGCGCTTTTACTGTTAATTTAATTTTTACGGTTGGTTTTAGTAGCTTATTTTTAAGTTCTATTATATCGCAGAGCGTCTCCTTAATATTTCTTTATTGTTAGTTATTTTTAAGATTTATTTTTAGTTTATTTTGCTTTATATTCTATCGCAGCTTATCCGGAACCCTTGTCGCTTGTATTGCTGTGTCATTATAGATTTAAGTCGGATCATACTCGAACTCTAAAACTGATTATTTTGTAAGCTTTTTCCTAGCTGTATCCATATTTTGCTCCATAGCGTGCTAGGGCATAAATAAATATTCATTCATTCATTCATTCTCTCTCTCTCTCTCTCTCTCTCTCTCTCTCTCTCTCTCTCTCTCTCTCTCTCTCTCTCTCTCTCTCTCTCTCTCTCTCTCTCTCTCTGTCTCTGTCTCTGTCTCTGTCTCTGTCTCCGTTTCTGTCTCTGTCTCTGTCTCTGTCTCTGTCTTTGTCTTTGTCTCTGTCTCTGTCTCTGTCTCTCTCTGTCTCTGTCTCTGTCTCTCTCTGTCTCTGTCTCTGTCTATGTCTCTGTCTCTCTGTCTCTGTCTCTGTCTCTATCTCTCTCTCGCTCTCTTTCTCTCTCTCTCTCTCTCTCTCTCTCTCTCTCTCTCTCTCTCTCTCTCTCTCTCTCTCTCTCTCTCTCTCTCTCTCTCTCTCTCTCGCTCTCGCTCTCGCTCTCGCTCTCGCTCTCGCTCTCGCTCTCGCTCTCGCTCTCGCTCTCGCTCTCGCTCTCGCTCTCGCTCTCGCTCTCGCTCTCGCTCTCGCTCTCGCTCTCGCTCTCGCTCTCGCTCTCGCTCTCGCTCTCGCTCTCGCTCTCGCTCTCGCTCTCGCTCTCGCTCTCGCTCTCGCTCTCGCTCTCGCTCTCGCTCTCGCTCTCGCTCTCGCTCTCGCTCTCGCTCTCGCTCTCGCTCTCGCTCTCGCTCTCTCTCTCGCTCTCTCTCTCTCTCTCTCTCTCTCTCTCTCTCGCTCTCGCTCTCGCTCTCGCTCTCGCTCTCGCTCTCGCTCTCGCTCTCGCTCTCGCTCTCGCTCTCTCTCTCTCTCTCTCTCGCTCTCTCTGTCCTTCGGGGTTATTGATGGCGGCGTGAGAGGTCGCCACGTACCGGTTTGCGATAATCCATGCCCGCTGTCTATATCAGGGTCTCGAATGCCCTTTTTGTAAGGGTTTCGTCACGCTCACGATTCCGGGATATCTCCTTGCCCTTTCTGTGTTCCTGACATATTTTTCTTATCTCGCTGTTTGATATTCGTGTCTCGGGGCGTATGTGGGTTTGTAGGTGTGTGTTATATATTTGTATGTATATGTTCGCAGTTTCTGAGACCTCCTATCCCTTTTTCTTTTCCGGATACAAATTTTCCTTTTACTTTTCGATAAATGCTAATATTATCCTAACTTTTTATTTTACTCTAAAACCCTTTTATTCGCAAGTTTTTCTATTTCAATCTTTTAACATTTCTCAATTTTTCCTTTCCTTAACTTTCCTTCTGGTGCGCTTTCCTTCCCCTATAGGTGAGTACTTGTGGCAACAGTGTACTCGTCTACGCCTGAGGGTATCGAATACCCTTCTCAATGGTGACTCCACCTTCTCTGTTCTTTCGTATTTCCTTCCTGCAACCCTTTCCTTACACTTTGGGTCAGTACGTGTGGTACGGTGTACTCTACAATTTCCCAGAGGAAAAAGATGAAGTGTCGTTCCACCAAAATTCCCATCCTTATATACTCTTATTTTACCGCCTTTTCGTTCCCCCTCCGATCTTATTACCCATAATTCCCTTTATTGCTAACTTTCTCTTTAATTTATAAATCTGACTTTTACTCTGTTGTTGTGGTTTTATCTGTTTTCTTTTTCATGTCTCACTTCTTGCTTTGTTGTGCCGCCTTTCTTTTCCCCTTCCCTTACTTTTTATTATTGTTAACTTTTTCCTACTTTTTATTCATCCTACTGTTTTTGTTCCTTTTCTTGTTTTTCTCTTGGCCGTTTTTTTCCCCGCGTTTGGTTTTGTTTTTCTGTGGCTCCTACCTAATTGGTGGTAAAACCTTCAATTCTGTGGAGTCTTTTTGCTCATGAGACGGCCCAGTCCGTCTCAATACCTATATGAAAGCGGCATTTGCATTACAAAAACTATGAACTTCAGGGATCTAATACCAAAGGTCGTTTTAAGCTTTGACCGCGCTGCGCAGTGCATGCAGTACTTGAGCGCAGATGCCCTCCCTAGGCATGAAGTACTCATAAAAAACATTTTTAATGCCATGCGGCCCGACCTGCTGTTGTTGAAATTTCGTCTCGTCGTCGGCTATCTATACCGACTCGATATTTGTAAACTCTAGTGGTGGTGATTCTATTGCATTTTTTTCAAGATAGAAGGGAAAGACAAAAATTATTTTTTTAGAGGGAAAACCATTTTATCATTTGGTGTGCTTGAAGCTGGTCACACTTTAAATGAAGCAGTCAGTTGGTTAATGTCACGTCTCTTTGAAATATCTTCAACTCGTCAATACGGAGAGTAACAGAGAAATCCGAACAAATATCGGACAACCAAGCCGTGCTCTTAAGTTCGGTCGAAGATTTGGCTGCTTGGGTGGAACGGTTCGTCGAATTTATCGAAGTACTGTCACCGAAAAGCCAAATTACGGGCCCACGATTATGAATTGGACACCAGCAGTCATTGAAAGCCCAAACAGCGCGAAGTAGTGCCAAACATGCCAATAAACGTATTAGTACGTGAAACAATGAACTATTTAACACAAGCGATTTGAATGGGTGGTACGAACAACGCGTTATAGAGCCTACTTCAATCTTGCTCTATGAATTTATAAAACGTGATAGTGGCTGGGCTTACTGGAACATACTCACCCTAAATGTAAATAAGTATAACCCGATGCGCACTCGGTGTTATATATCATTGCCATGAAGAATAATGGTAAAAAGGGGCCGTGATTAATATACAAATAGACTATAATGCATGTTCCACATGGACAGTAGTCGCAGCTCTATACCCAACCGAGCGACGCTTCGACCGTTCAACGTCATTCCCACATTACTCAACAGCACTGGCAGTATTAAAGTCATACCGCCCAAGTGCACGCCGATTTGCCAACCGTGCGATGTATATTTTTACCGGCAAGTGAAAATGTTCACATAAAAAATACAAAATGGTCTCGATATGTTAAAAAATAACAGAGAAATTGCGTCAAGGGAAGATTCCATACAAATTCATTCTTGGATTCTTCATCAATTAAGCGCACCTGATTTCGCGCCGATGATTAAATATGTGTGGTTTGCATCGAAGTTAATTGAGGAAAGACCGTTGTTTTTAAATGTCAATCAAGTATGCTTTCCAATAACGCTGCTCAAAACTTCGTGCGCGTGCAAGGCCATAGCTTCTATACAATGTGCGCGTTGCTCTTTGGTCTTGTGTTTTGCTTGCTTTTACGACAAATACCACCCGCAATAGTGTTCTGATGTAACAAGCGACCACAGTGATAGTAGGAAGAAAAACCTGTATATTGTAATTAAAAATTATAAACTGCAGTTTCTTGTGAAGGATGTTATAATTTCGTCCTCTCTTTTTTTTGCGTGAAAAATAAAATAATTAATAATTAAGAAAAAAATTTTTTTTTAATGAATAAAAAAATTAAATAAGTAAATAAAATAATAAGAAATGATTAGATGGTTTTCCATCATCCATCGACTTTATTTATATTTTGTGAAAAAACGCCATCACGTAACTTGCCCACTGGGCTACGCCCGCTGGTTCGACAAAGGTGCAGCCGCACTGGTATCGTAGCTACGAGCTAAACTTTCGAACGTTTTTTCTCTTAAACTAAAGAGCGCTGTATAAAATCCCTTTACTCAGGTACTCAAGGTAGGTCCATCTACAACATATCTGAAACTTATCAAAATCCGTGAGTGACAGTTTGTAAGGTCCCCTTGTGAGCAAAACAGATCATAAAAAATATGTATGTTCGAGCGGTGTATAAAGTTACCATAATTTATAGATAGTCGAGAGACGTGGTGCGTCTTGACGCCAAGTAATAAATTCCGAAAAAATTTCGGAAAGGCAGCTGAAACAACTCGACTATATTTCGCAATTCTCCACCAAAATTGGCTACCACAAAGGAGACGACAACGTGGTGGCTGACGTCTCATCAAGAATTCAAGAAATCTCGCTAATCGTAATGCCGAAAGTTTTGTCCGCTCAAGAAATTTGAATATGGAACTGCACAATCTCGTACTAAAGTCATCACTGAAGTTACAACTATTATCAGTCGAATCAAGTTCGCAAATCTATTGCAACATTTCACTCAGTACCGTGCGTCCATACATCCCAAACTCTCTCCGAAAGAAGCTTTCGACTCGATACACACTCTCTCACATCGGAGTTGTAGGAGTACGTGTCGAGTATTGAAGGAAAAATAGGTTTGGTCCGGAATTAAAAAATACGCAGTTGAAGGCGTTCGTTCGTGCTTGGCGTGTCAACAATCCAAAGTTTAGCGTCACAATCGACTACAACCTCGTACGATTGAAGTCACCGAAAGCAGATTTGATCATATAATATATATATATATATATATATATATATTTTATTGGTTCGTTCCAGCCGTACAGGCTTCTTTCCCTTTTTACGAGCCTCAATTCGCCTCAACTTCGTTCTTACCTCCCATTCCACATATCCCCCACCCCTTCCCCATTACACAACTCTCCCCTTACCTCCTGTCCCCCACCTTGCGGCCGTAACCGAGTTCCCCCTCTGTATCGTATTCACCATGACATACCTGCCATGGGTATAGGAAAACTGCGGAAAACCTATACCGATACAGCCGGTCACAAGTTCGCTTCCCAGTTACGGAACTAATCGTCTTTCGCCGAAAAATGTCGAATAAAAACATTTCACGACGAAAGTACGTGACTGGGATTCGAACCCGTGACCTCCCGGTGCGCTGGCCAGCTCGCTAACCACTATACCAACGCACCGGTCAGATTTAATCATATACACTTGGACTTAATCGAACTGCCAACTGTAAACGGTTTAAGATACTGCTTGACAATGAAGTATCGATTTTCGCGATGGCCGGAAGCGATTCCTCTGAATAATATGACTGCAGACACAGTGGAAAACGCATGTCATTACAACTGGGTTTGTTGCTTCTGAACGCCTCTTACGATCGCCACCGATCAAGGAAGCCAGTTTGAGTCCCAACTCTTAAAAGCCCCGACAAATCTGGTGGGTACGAGCAAAATTCGAATAACGCCATACCATCCGTTGTCGAACGGATTGATTGAGCGATGGCACCAGACGTTGAGAGCAGCATTGATGTGCAGTCGTCGAGTCCTTTGGATAGATCTGTTACCAACGGTTCTACTGGGATTACGAACAGTATACAAGGAAGACATTCGGAGCATCGTGCGCGGAGATGTTATACGGCACAGCGCTCAGAGTTCCTGGTAAATTCTGTATAAACTAAGATATGCCAGCGGATCCTCAAATGTTCATAGAAAAGTTTCGGGAACACATGAAGGGATTCGACCCACTCTTACGGCACATCACAAACAATCCCACATGTTTTTACTGAAAGATATCTACAAACGCTCGCACGTGCATTTCAGGAATGACGCAGTCAAACATCTGCTCCAACCTCCGTTCTCCGGTCCTCACAAAGTCGTAAAAAGATTGGACGGCCGCCGATTCATCATAGACGTAAATAGAGAAGAAAAAACAGTATCCTTATACAGATTAAAGCCAGCATACCTCACAAAAAATGACAAGAACCGCACGACCAAAGAAGATGAACAACTGATGGACGCTCACCATTCGGGTTCGATCGTCGATACGCCAAGAAAGATGTATGCTAAAAAACAAAAACGACTGTATCGTTCCCTTCCCAACCGGCAGGGTTACTGAGAGGGGAGTACATGTGGCGACTTCGTACGCTTTCGAGATGGCCGCAAGGCGGCGCGTCCGTTCCTAAAAAACGCGGTCGCCAAATGTACAAAATAAAATACGTATTATTGTTATTATTATTATTGTAGACTTTATTGCTCCTGGCCACACACTTCCTCAGCTTGCACTGGGAAACATTCACCTACCCCCGGGGGTTAGGCTTGGTCGTAATCTGGACTGGAACCATAACGCTGGGCGACACTCGAGGGTTCCGACACCACCTCGGTTACCGCCCAGTCAAAACGTGCGAAAAGTCCAAAAATCGCTCTGCGGTAGCCGCTCCCTCAAACCAGAGGGTGAGCGGCTACCGCAGTTCACAATTGTGTTGCCTAAGTAAACGGAGGGATCCAATCATGACCGCCTTATGCATCCGACCCGCTAGCAACCGGACACCGGGTTTGCAAACCGGTATGCCGGCGAGGCCCGACACAAAAGACTCCTCCGTCCCTCCAAGCGCGCCGATGATGAGGACAACGAGATTCACCTTGAATCCCCGATGCAAACAACCCAGCTCGGCCAGGAGCGGCTGATAATTGAGCCGTTTCTCCTCTTCCTTTCGCGACACGTTCACTTCGGCCAGAGCCAAAAACTCAATGACGTGTATCGCCTTATCGTCGAAATCGAAGAGGACAACATCCGGCTTAGTCGCTTGAAGCGGCCCGATAGTGGCGAACGAGAATTTCCAATAAATCTTGCACCTCTCGCCCATGACAACGGACTCAATATCTTCTGGTAAATAAGGCGGCACGGGCTCCCGGTCTATCCCGTAAGAGTGCCGTAGATGGTAATATAACACCCTTAGGGCCGCGTTATGGCGATGGATATAGCCGGACACTGCATATACCGGGCAGGCCGATAGTAGATGCATTAGTGTCTCCGGCGATTGTTTGCATGCACGACACAAAATAGTCGGCAGAGGCTGACCCAGAACGCGACTGTGATAGACCAGGGTGTTGATAACTCCGTCTTGGCAGGCGCAAATAAACCCTTCGATCTCGGACATCAGTCCAGCTGACCGCAAGAAGAGAAACATCAGCTGGGTGGACAGCCCTTCCTCCTTGATATGGTGGAAAAACACACCATGCATGGGTCTGCCTCTGAATCTCTCTGGATAATCCGCCTCCTATACCCCATCACTCCAGTCGGCACGTTGCCTTCACTAGTTCTAACTGTGCAGCGTGTCTTCCAGAGTGGCATGAGCTGCTTGATGCATCCCACTATGTAAGGACTCACCGAAAGGCGTTCGAGTAGGAGTATAATCAGTTTGTGACTGACAGTGTCGAACGCCTTACGGTAGTCTATCCAAGCGACTGAGAGGTTACGCTTATGCTGGACCGCGTCCTGCGTGATGCAACGGTCGACCAGCAGGTTGTCCTTACAACCTCCCAGGCCCTCTTCGATCCCCTCTGTTCGTGTATCTCCCGACATGCAGGCTCAATCTCGCGCAGAACACGCTCATAAAGTATATTTGTGAAGATCTTACAGAGCGCATTCAGGCACGTTATCGGGCGGTAGTTCTCCAGACGAGACAGATCCCCGTTTTTGGGGAGTAACACCGTCCTTCACTCTGCCAGCCACGCAGAGATTGGCACCGTTCCGGCGATGAACGGCGAGAAGATGCGGGCCAGATGGGTATGGGTGCACGTGAATTTCTTCCATTAGATGTTAATTCCATCCGGCCCGGGAGCGGCGTGGTTCCTCATGCTACTCACCGCCTTCTCTACATCACCCCGCGTAACTGGAAGACGATCGCCACGCTGACTCGGCTGTTGCCGGCAAAACGCGCCGAACCGCCCCAGAGCTGCTTTCATCAAAATGACCCTCCACGCTAAATAGTTCTCCCCAAAACCGCTCCACCTGGACAGCTGTTGGCACTTTGTCGGGAGCAGGCGTAGGTGGCTGGTACCAGCGGCCTGGGTCAGAGCGAAAGAGGGCGTTGGCTAACGCCTGACCCGACGCTTCTCTAGGGATTGCTTCACAACCCCCAGGTTCCGCAGCTTTTCCACGAAGCGTTCCTTCTCTATCAGAAAGTTAGCATTGTTCAATGTGTGGTGACGGCATTTCAGTTCCGAGCTGATTTTTCGGATTTTCGGGGTGAGCGCCCTCCTCGCTGAATGAAGTCTAACACACATTGAACCGGGATGCCTGCCTCCGCACTTTATTGATCTTATTCTGGAGCTGTGCAACGCGCCGCCGAGTCTTAACCACGAATGCCGCATTATCATTGCGCATGCGAGGTTTCGCCTGAACAGCCGCGCGATACACAGCCCTATTCAAACTGAGGAGATCAGCAATCTCAGGAATCGCTGCCGCAAGGGCCTCATCTGCCGCTTCTGGCAACCAGGCTGAAGAGAACATTTCCCAGTAATTCTCTCTCTCCTTGTTCCCCAGTCCTCTGTCAAATCGACGCGCCAAGGAGGGGTTTCGACTGCCGGGGGGACCGATCTTGAGGCCGTCCGGCAGAGCTCCGCGCTGAACGCGCGGAAGAGCGCCTGCTGGACAGCTCTGGTGGTAGTAACAAGAGATCATAGCCTTGTCGTCGCAAGCGGGCGGCCTGGTCTCGTAGATGTTGCGAGAGATGCGCGACTTTACGCTATCCCTCCAGCAGCGGATGAGATCCTCCTTGAGTTCCTCCGCCCACTCGAGGCGCCGATTTCGAGCCACGGTCGCTGCCGAGGATCCTATCCGGGTGCTCCGCCCAATTGATCCTTGGTCCTCATCCGAGAGGGACCGGTTGTGGGGGGGGGGGCTTGACTAAGCATTGTTGGAACCTAGTTTTCGGCGTGCTAGGTGGTTGGTGTAGCACGTCGGTGGCTATTGCGAGGGAGTTGTGCTCCCCCGGGCGATAGGCACGCCAGCTTCCCTACGCCTCTATTAATATTTTTATTATTATTTTATAATAATAATAATAATTACTATTATTATTATTATTATTATAAATATTATTATTATTAGTATTGAAAAGGACTGTTACGAGCAGAGCTACAGCTGAAGTGCAAGCGCAAGGTTTACAAACCTATCATAAAAAACTATCTATAAAAAAAAACGTCCGATAATAAAATCGTCATAACAAAGAATAAAAATATAATATAGTTTATATCGACAATATTTTGTGTCAGTTAATAGTACCCCAAACGCCACAAGTACGGGGTGAGGAAAATAAAGAAAACTACATAATGTTACATTTCTTTCGTTTGGACGAATCTTCTGGATTCATCCACCAATTAAAGATCTTAAATACATTTTGAAAGGCACAATTACATTTATGTTTTTCACACCGTAGACTAGAGCTTTCAACTAATTTACTTAAGGCATCCGTATTGTTAAAGTTCACATTCAACGTACCAATAACCAGATCATTTTTCATATTTAGTATTGTAACGTTTCGCGATTTAGGCGAAAGTCTACCTTCCGTTTTCGGTGGTTCGGGAAAACGAGGATACGCGGCGAACTCGTCGCCGTTGGAAAATTTAAGGGGTTCCCGTAGCCTCCAGGAGGGTGATGTATTTTTAGGTGCCGGGAATGATGGAATGGATTTTAAGGTGGTTCTTTGGAGATGCCTCAGTAGTTATTGAGGGTCTCAGAGACGCCATCGTAATCCGTCATCATCGGCATTCAGAGGTTTCGGATTTTGAGATTTGTTTGGTAATGCAACAATGAATTTTGTTAGATGTTAGTTCCGTGGTTACGTTACGACTTGGTCGGGTTAGGCAACATTTACAACGGTCGAGGAGGAATGGCGAGAAAGTCTGTCCTGGTGGATTTGACGTGTACGTGATTAACGCGAGTCGCGGCGCGCGGGCGGTTCCACGGTTGCTCTCTCTCTCGCTTATCTCGATCTCTCGCTCGCTCTCGAGTCGACCGCGAGCGTCGTTGGTACGCGAAAAGCCGTTTTCGTGCCCGCTTCTGTAACAAGAGAGCGTACGCACGTTGGATGAAGTTCGTCTGGGGTGAGGCGGATAATTCCGGTGGCACGAGTTGCCAAATGCAACAAAGCGCGTGGTTGCCAAGCCGTGGCGCTCATGCGCTAGCTGAGCTAGCGTTATAATAATGCGCGGGCTCGAGGAAAACACGGGCTCCTCGAGTGCGCATAGCCGGGGGACTCGAGGAAAACACGGGCTCCTCGAGTGCACGTACCCGGGGCCGTCCAGGAGGGACGGCTGACCTCCTCGGTCACGCGCTAGCTGAGCTAGCGATATAATAATGCGCGGGCTCGAGGAAAACACGGGCTCCTCGAGTGCACATAGCGGGGCCGTCCAGGAGGGACGGCTGACCTCCTCGGTGCCAGGCGAGGAGGACCAAAAACCAGGGAAGCTGGTTGTGGAGTTTCCCTCACGTGTAGCGAAGCGCGTTCGGCGCTTCCCGACTACACACTCCGAGTATGCGGGCGTTGGAAGATTGTAAAGGCGATCGTTCGTCCTAGCGACGAGCGATCGGATAATTATCTAAATCCTGACTACAATCACCACGTCGACTCTATTCCCAAGGTAGGACTTCCAGCGCAATGCTGGGGCTTCCCAAGGAAATAGAGTTTCTACCCGAAGCTGGGGTTATCCAAGGATGGGGGACCAGGGCGAAGGCAGCAAGGTTCCCATCCGATGATCCGGGATTCCGGATGATGGTGACTCTACGTAATT
Source organism: Ophion costatus (assembly GCA_951751655.1). Lineage (NCBI taxonomy): Eukaryota > Metazoa > Arthropoda > Insecta > Hymenoptera > Ichneumonidae > Ophion > Ophion costatus. The sequence continues at coordinate 11,613,373 of OX632358.1, read as the reverse complement.
ATTGAGTGTGAATTTGCGACAGAGTGCCGCTCTGATTCGTGTATGCCCTTATATAGCCCCAGGCCCGTTAGGAGAAATTCCATTTCTCTTGCGGATCCGGAGGACTAGGTAGGGAATCGTGCCGCCGAGAAACACTCCGATGGTGGGGTGGCAGCGTTGGTCATTTTCAGGACGTTCGCATACTATAGCCATTTCGAGGGGTAAGATATACCCGATTATTCCTCTCTAGGATATTAGGCGCGCACTCGGTGTGAGGAGGCGTCGCGATGACTCTCGGTCGTACTCTCGGTACGATAGGAGTGGTCAAAGTACAAGATACGCGATCGGTATTGCTGAGGGCGGGTACTCCTGCGAGTGAGTCCGCGGTGGTCTGGCTCTTCACGATGGGCGGAGCCTCTTGCGAGGTGTCGCGAGCTCGCCCAAATTCGTCACGCAAGTGATCCGCCCGGCCGGCGAAATGGCTGGTCGCTCCGGACGCTGGTCAGAATACGCTGGTATCGCGTAAACGGATGGATGCTAGCGTGTTCTGTGTGACGGTGGCTTGCCTGTGCAAGTGAACCGTTACATCGCCCCTCCAAGGTCGACGTCGCCCATCCTAGGGCACGACGACCTTAACGCCTTATTCCAGTGGCAGGACGACCCCGTGCAATCTTGCGGGTGCACCCCTCCTCGAAGGCGGGTTGTCGGCAGGGCGCTTGTTCGCGGGCCTTGTCGTGGCAGGTCGTGTTGCTTCGTCCCTGATCTGTCGAAGGATGGATTTAGCTTGGGAGAGCTGGCTCTTATCTTGTTTTCCCGTCCCGATGTTCTAGTAGAGGGGGTGTTCCGTGGGTCGCAGATAAGGACGCAGATCACTGCGATAGAATAATCCTCGCTCCCGGTCGGTACCTACGTGCTTGAGTATGTACGATGTCTGGTGGACCTTTTGCGAGATGACGTAGGGTCCTTCGTAGACCGGCAGAAATTTGGCGATGAGGCACACTGATGGCTTTGATACGGTAAGTGCTCGAGCAAGTACTTCGTCGCCTACTCGAAATTCGCTTGTCTTGTGGTGTTGGTTGAATCTTTCGGCTTGCTTGCCTCGTACCTTCCGCATCCGTTCCGATGCCGCCAGTATCAGGTTTTCGAGCGTCTTTGGTGTTTTTCGACGCTTACCCAGGATTCTTTGCCAGGGGCGATCTACCTCCTTTCCGAAGTGTAGTTCCCAGGGAGTGAAGCCTGTGCTCTCATGATGGGTGGTGTTGATGCATTCCTCAACGACGGGTAGCCATTTGACCCATTCATTATGTTTGCCTCGGATCAGTGTTCGGAAAATCCGAGATAGTTCTCGATTTGTCCTCTCGACGAGATTTGTTTGATGTTCTTAGGTGAGGGAAAGGCCTGGACGGCCTCCCCCTAATCAGGATCAGGTATTGTCCCGTCTTGTGACAGGTTGTGCCCCAAAAACTTGGTTTCGTTTTTGAAGAAGTGAGACTTCTCTAGGCTGCGGGTCAGTCCATGTTCCAAAAAGCGTTGGAATAGCTCTTCACGGCTGGTAAGGTGTTCCTCTAGCGTCTCAGAGGTGCATAGGATATCGTCGACGAAGTTGGTCACGTCGTGCAGCCCCTGAAGGACCTTTTCAAGTCCTCGCACCAGACTAGCCGTGCTGGTGGAGAGACCAAAGGGCGTCACGAGGAATTCGTATCCTTTCCCTCGATGGGACAAGGTGGTGTCTTTTCGTGATTCCGGGTGTAGAGGAACCTGCCAGAAACTGGTACGCATGTTGAGGGTGGACAGAAACGTCACACTGCGGCATTCCTGGAATAGTTCATCGGCGGTTTCCATGCGTTCGTGGTCCGGTACTAATATTTGGTTAATGCGCCTCGCGTCCAGGCACAGCCTGACTCCGCCATCTTTTTTCTTGGATATCAGGAGTGGGCTGCTGTAGGGACTCGTTGAGCGTTGGATTATCCTTTGCTGGGCGAGTACCTGTATTTCCTCATCTACTGCCGATCGGTAGGCGAGGGGTACGGGGTAGCTCATCGCCTTAAAGGGTTCGAGCTGCTTTCCTTCAGTACGTGTGGGTACGATGGGAGCAGCCTGGTCGTTTATCGAAGACCTTATTGTATTTTTCGAGGAGGTTTCGGAGGGCTTCCCTCTCGATTTCCCCGAGATCCGATGTTGCATCCAGTGATGACCGTAGGTCGAGGAGGCTTGGAATGGATTCGATGCATTTTGCTCGAACGATCATTCGGACCTCCTCGGGAGAGTGTCGTTTCATTTCTTTTGATGATCTCTTTGTCAGAGAGGGGCGGCCGAAGATCTTTGGCCAGCCCAATTAACGAGAGACCGTACCCAAATCGGGTTTCCTTTTTCTGAGGGTTGTACCACCCATATTCAATCCGGTTCTTGACGCGGTATTGTCGATCCTCACTCCAGAAGCGTTCAAGAAACATTTGTTCAAAAGATTCCCACGAGTGGATGTCGTTTCTGGCGATCTTCCACCACTGAAGAGCGAGGTCGGTGAAACATTGCGAGATGATGATTTTGAACTCGTATCGAGCTGAGAAGACTCGATGGGAATCCCTGAGATCAGTTAGGAATTGCCAGGGCAGTTCATGATCCTGCCCTCCGAAAGTGGGGGCGTTCATTTTCATCACCCCTGCGCTTGTCCCTGGAGGATTGTCTTCGCCGGGTGCTGGTAGGGTGGATGGTGGATCGGTAGGGTGTTGGGTCCTATTGGGATTCCCATGACGGAGGTTGATCCCCTGGGCATACTGCTCCGGTAAGCCTAGGTTGCCTAAGTTAAGCATTCTCCCTTCCTGTATCGGTTGCCCTTCCCCTTGAGGGGGGCCTTGTCTCCTCGATGTGGAAGCGTTGTGGCGTGTCGACGCAAGAGGTTCGGTGCCCCAATGCTCGATGGTGGAGTTTGCATCGGGGGGTCTTTGGAGTGCACTTCTAACTTGTGCATTCACCGCCTCTTCTAATGACTCGAGTTTCTTCTCAAAGTTCTCGTTGATCGAGAGAAGAGTCGCCGTCAGTGCCTTTGCGTCGTCGTCGACTCGACGTTGGATTCGGGACATCAACTCCTTTATTGCCGATAGGGATAGCTGGGATTCTTCCGGTAGGGAATAAGCGTTGGGCGCCGATGACGCGTCTTCGCCAGGATCGTGTTGTTCGGAAAGCTGGGGGTTCCAAGCGGGAAGCCCCCTGGCTCCCTTTTCGGTGCCGTCGTCCCTGCGACGCGTCCCCCTCTCACCTCCCCGCGGCTCACACCTTACGCTGGATGCGAGGGCGTTGGGTTCGGCGGGTGGGCCGGTCACGGGGGGCAAGTTCATACCGGCACCGGCGGGAGTTCCTCTCGTTCCTCTTGATGTTTATCGGTTTGTATGCTGGAAGAGGTATTTTTCTCAGCTTACGCTGGCTAACCGAGCTAGTGGTGATTGATACGCCTATCTATTTTTATTTTCGCCTGGAGCGTGTTTTGATACGCTCGTTAATTTATACATTTCCCGGAAATTTATAAGGCTTTCGGGCCCCACGTTGGGCGCCAATGTAACGTTTCGCGATTTAGGCGAAAGTCTACCTTCCGTTTTCGGTGGTTCGGGAAAACGAGGATACGCGGCGAACTCGTCGCCGTTGGAAAATTTAAGGGGTTCCCGTAGCCTCCAGGAGGGTGATGTATTTTTAGGTGCCGGGAATGATGGAATGGATTTTAAGGTGGTTCTTTGGAGATGCCTCAGTAGTTATTGAGGGTCTCAGAGACGCCATCGTAATCCGTCATCATCGGCATTCAGAGGTTTCGGATTTTGAGATTTGTTTGGTAATGCAACAATGAATTTTGTTAGATGTTAGTTCCGTGGTTACGTTACGACTTGGTCGGGTTAGGCAACATTTACAACGGTCGAGGAGGAATGGCGAGAAAGTCTGTCCTGGTGGATTTGACGTGTACGTGATTAACGCGAGTCGCGGCGCGCGGGCGGTTCCACGGTTGCTCTCTCTCTCGCTTATCTCGATCTCTCGCTCGCTCTCGAGTCGACCGCGAGCGTCGTTGGTACGCGAAAAGCCGTTTTCGTGCCCGCTTCTGTAACAAGAGAGCGTACGCACGTTGGATGAAGTTCGTCTGGGGTGAGGCGGATAATTCCGGTGGCACGAGTTGCCAAATGCAACAAAGCGCGTGGTTGCCAAGCCGTGGCGCTCATGCGCTAGCTGAGCTAGCGTTATAATAATGCGCGGGCTCGAGGAAAACACGGGCTCCTCGAGTGCGCATAGCCGGGGGACTCGAGGAAAACACGGGCTCCTCGAGTGCACGTACCCGGGGCCGTCCAGGAGGGACGGCTGACCTCCTCGGTCACGCGCTAGCTGAGCTAGCGATATAATAATGCGCGGGCTCGAGGAAAACACGGGCTCCTCGAGTGCACATAGCGGGGCCGTCCAGGAGGGACGGCTGACCTCCTCGGTGCCAGGCGAGGAGGACCAAAAACCAGGGAAGCTGGTTGTGGAGTTTCCCTCACGTGTAGTCGGGAAGCGCCGAACGCGCTTCGCTACACGTGAGGGAAACTCCACAACCAGCTTCCCTGGTTTTTGGTCCTCCTCGCCTGGCACCGAGGAGGTCAGCCGTCCCTCCTGGACGGCCCCGCTATGTGCACTCGAGGAGCCCGTGTTTTCCTCGAGCCCGCGCATTATTATATCGCTAGCTCAGCTAGCGCGTGACCGAGGAGGTCAGCCGTCCCTCCTGGACGGCCCCGGGTACGTGCACTCGAGGAGCCCGTGTTTTCCTCGAGTCCCCCGGCTATGCGCACTCGAGGAGCCCGTGTTTTCCTCGAGCCCGCGCATTATTATAACGCTAGCTCAGCTAGCGCATGAGCGCCACGGCTTGGCAACCACGCGCTTTGTTGCATTTGGCAACTCGTGCCACCGGAATTATCCGCCTCACCCCAGACGAACTTCATCCAACGTGCGTACGCTCTCTTGTTACAGAAGCGGGCACGAAAACGGCTTTTCGCGTACCAACGACGCTCGCGGTCGACTCGAGAGCGAGCGAGAGATCGAGATAAGCGAGAGAGAGAGCAACCGTGGAACCGCCCGCGCGCCGCGACTCGCGTTAATCACGTACACGTCAAATCCACCAGGACAGACTTTCTCGCCATTCCTCCTCGACCGTTGTAAATGTTGCCTAACCCGACCAAGTCGTAACGTAACCACGGAACTAACATCTAACAAAATTCATTGTTGCATTACCAAACAAATCTCAAAATCCGAAACCTCTGAATGCCGATGATGACGGATTACGATGGCGTCTCTGAGACCCTCAATAACTACTGAGGCATCTCCAAAGAACCACCTTAAAATCCATTCCATCATTCCCGGCACCTAAAAATACATCACCCTCCTGGAGGCTACGGGAACCCCTTAAATTTTCCAACGGCGACGAGTTCGCCGCGTATCCTCGTTTTCCCGAACCACCGAAAACGGAAGGTAGACTTTCGCCTAAATCGCGAAACGTTACATTGGCGCCCAACGTGGGGCCCGAAAGCCTTATAAATTTCCGGGAAATGTATAAATTAACGAGCGTATCAAAACACGCTCCAGGCGAAAATAAAAATAGATAGGCGTATCAATCACCACTAGCTCGGTTAGCCAGCGTAAGCTGAGAAAAATACCTCTTCCAGCATACAAACCGATAAACATCAAGAGGAACGAGAGGAACTCCCGCCGGTGCCGGTATGAACTTGCCCCCCGTGACCGGCCCACCCGCCGAACCCAACGCCCTCGCATCCAGCGTAAGGTGTGAGCCGCGGGGAGGTGAGAGGGGGACGCGTCGCAGGGACGACGGCACCGAAAAGGGAGCCAGGGGGCTTCCCGCTTGGAACCCCCAGCTTTCCGAACAACACGATCCTGGCGAAGACGCGTCATCGGCGCCCAACGCTTATTCCCTACCGGAAGAATCCCAGCTATCCCTATCGGCAATAAAGGAGTTGATGTCCCGAATCCAACGTCGAGTCGACGACGACGCAAAGGCACTGACGGCGACTCTTCTCTCGATCAACGAGAACTTTGAGAAGAAACTCGAGTCATTAGAAGAGGCGGTGAATGCACAAGTTAGAAGTGCACTCCAAAGACCCCCCGATGCAAACTCCACCATCGAGCATTGGGGCACCGAACCTCTTGCGTCGACACGCCACAACGCTTCCACATCGAGGAGACAAGGCCCCCCTCAAGGGGAAGGGCAACCGATACAGGAAGGGAGAATGCTTAACTTAGGCAACCTAGGCTTACCGGAGCAGTATGCCCAGGGGATCAACCTCCGTCATGGGAATCCCAATAGGACCCAACACCCTACCGATCCACCATCCACCCTACCAGCACCCGGCGAAGACAATCCTCCAGGGACAAGCGCAGGGGTGATGAAAATGAACGCCCCCACTTTCGGAGGGCAGGATCATGAACTGCCCTGGCAATTCCTAACTGATCTCAGGGATTCCCATCGAGTCTTCTCAGCTCGATACGAGTTCAAAATCATCATCTCGCAATGTTTCACCGACCTCGCTCTTCAGTGGTGGAAGATCGCCAGAAACGACATCCACTCGTGGGAATCTTTTGAACAAATGTTTCTTGAACGCTTCTGGAGTGAGGATCGACAATACCGCGTCAAGAACCGGATTGAATATGGGTGGTACAACCCTCAGAAAAAGGAAACCCGATTTGGGTACGGTCTCTCGTTAATTGGGCTGGCCAAAGATCTTCGGCCGCCCCTCTCTGACAAAGAGATCATCAAAAGAAATGAAACGACACTCTCCCGAGGAGGTCCGAATGATCGTTCGAGCAAAATGCATCGAATCCATTCCAAGCCTCCTCGACCTACGGTCATCACTGGATGCAACATCGGATCTCGGGGAAATCGAGAGGGAAGCCCTCCGAAACCTCCTCGAAAAATACAATAAGGTCTTCGATAAACGACCAGGCTGCTCCCATCGTACCCACACGTACTGAAGGAAAGCAGCTCGAACCCTTTAAGGCGATGAGCTACCCCGTACCCCTCGCCTACCGATCGGCAGTAGATGAGGAAATACAGGTACTCGCCCAGCAAAGGATAATCCAACGCTCAACGAGTCCCTACAGCAGCCCACTCCTGATATCCAAGAAAAAAGATGGCGGAGTCAGGCTGTGCCTGGACGCGAGGCGCATTAACCAAATATTAGTACCGGACCACGAACGCATGGAAACCGCCGATGAACTATTCCAGGAATGCCGCAGTGTGACGTTTCTGTCCACCCTCAACATGCGTACCAGTTTCTGGCAGGTTCCTCTACACCCGGAATCACGAAAAGACACCACCTTGTCCCATCGAGGGAAAGGATACGAATTCCTCGTGACGCCCTTTGGTCTCTCCACCAGCACGGCTAGTCTGGTGCGAGGACTTGAAAAGGTCCTTCAGGGGCTGCACGACGTGACCAACTTCGTCGACGATATCCTATGCACCTCTGAGACGCTAGAGGAACACCTTACCAGCCGTGAAGAGCTATTCCAACGCTTTTTGGAACATGGACTGACCCGCAGCCTAGAGAAGTCTCACTTCTTCAAAAACGAAACCAAGTTTTTGGGGCACAACCTGTCACAAGACGGGACAATACCTGATCCTGATTAGGGGGAGGCCGTCCAGGCCTTTCCCTCACCTAAGAACATCAAACAAATCTCGTCGAGAGGACAAATCGAGAACTATCTCGGATTTTCCGAACACTGATCCGAGGCAAACATAATGAATGGGTCAAATGGCTACCCGTCGTTGAGGAATGCATCAACACCACCCATCATGAGAGCACAGGCTTCACTCCCTGGGAACTACACTTCGGAAAGGAGGTAGATCGCCCCTGGCAAAGAATCCTGGGTAAGCGTCGAAAAACACCAAAGACGCTCGAAAACCTGATACTGGCGGCATCGGAACGGATGCGGAAGGTACGAGGCAAGCAAGCCGAAAGATTCAACCAACACCACAAGACAAGCGAATTTCGAGTAGGCGACGAAGTACTTGCTCGAGCACTTACCGTATCAAAGCCATCAGTGTGCCTCATCGCCAAATTTCTGCCGGTCTACGAAGGACCCTACGTCATCTCGCAAAAGGTCCACCAGACATCGTACATACTCAAGCACGTAGGTACCGACCGGGAGCGAGGATTATTCTATCGCAGTGATCTGCGTCCTTATCTGCGACCCACGGAACACCCCCTCTACTAGAACATCGGGACGGGAAAACAAGATAAGAGCCAGCTCTCCCAAGCTAAATCCATCCTTCGACAGATCAGGGACGAAGCAACACGACCTGCCACGACAAGGCCCGCGAACAAGCGCCCTGCCGACAACCCGCCTTCGAGGAGGGGTGCACCCGCAAGATTGCACGGGGTCGTCCTGCCACTGGAATAAGGCGTTAAGGTCGTCGTGCCCTAGGATGGGCGACGTCGACCTTGGAGGGGCGATGTAACGGTTCACTTGCACAGGCAAGCCACCGTCACACAGAACACGCTAGCATCCATCCGTTTACGCGATACCAGCGTATTCTGACCAGCGTCCGGAGCGACCAGCCATTTCGCCGGCCGGGCGGATCACTTGCGTGACGAATTTGGGCGAGCTCGCGACACCTCGCAAGAGGCTCCGCCCATCGTGAAGAGCCAGACCACCGCGGACTCACTCGCAGGAGTACCCGCCCTCAGCAATACCGATCGCGTATCTTGTACTTTGACCACTCCTATCGTACCGAGAGTACGACCGAGAGTCATCGCGACGCCTCCTCACACCGAGTGCGCGCCTAATATCCTAGAGAGGAATAATCGGGTATATCTTACCCCTCGAAATGGCTATAGTATGCGAACGTCCTGAAAATGACCAACGCTGCCACCCCACCATCGGAGTGTTTCTCGGCGGCACGATTCCCTACCTAGTCCTCCGGATCCGCAAGAGAAATGGAATTTCTCCTAACGGGCCTGGGGCTATATAAGGGCATACACGAATCAGAGCGGCACTCTGTCGCAAATTCACACTCAATAATTACGTAGAGTCACCATCATCCGGAATCCCGGATCATCGGATGGGAACCTTGCTGCCTTCGCCCTGGTCCCCCATCCTTGGATAACCCCAGCTTCGGGTAGAAACTCTATTTCCTTGGGAAGCCCCAGCATTGCGCTGGAAGTCCTACCTTGGGAATAGAGTCGACGTGGTGATTGTAGTCAGGATTTAGATAATTATCCGATCGCTCGTCGCTAGGACGAACGATCGCCTTTACAATCTTCCAACGCCCGCATACTCGGAGTGTGTAGTCGGGAAGCGCCGAACGCGCTTCGCTACACGTGAGGGAAACTCCACAACCAGCTTCCCTGGTTTTTGGTCCTCCTCGCCTGGCACCGAGGAGGTCAGCCGTCCCTCCTGGACGGCCCCGCTATGTGCACTCGAGGAGCCCGTGTTTTCCTCGAGCCCGCGCATTATTATATCGCTAGCTCAGCTAGCGCGTGACCGAGGAGGTCAGCCGTCCCTCCTGGACGGCCCCGGGTACGTGCACTCGAGGAGCCCGTGTTTTCCTCGAGTCCCCCGGCTATGCGCACTCGAGGAGCCCGTGTTTTCCTCGAGCCCGCGCATTATTATAACGCTAGCTCAGCTAGCGCATGAGCGCCACGGCTTGGCAACCACGCGCTTTGTTGCATTTGGCAACTCGTGCCACCGGAATTATCCGCCTCACCCCAGACGAACTTCATCCAACGTGCGTACGCTCTCTTGTTACAGAAGCGGGCACGAAAACGGCTTTTCGCGTACCAACGACGCTCGCGGTCGACTCGAGAGCGAGCGAGAGATCGAGATAAGCGAGAGAGAGAGCAACCGTGGAACCGCCCGCGCGCCGCGACTCGCGTTAATCACGTACACGTCAAATCCACCAGGACAGACTTTCTCGCCATTCCTCCTCGACCGTTGTAAATGTTGCCTAACCCGACCAAGTCGTAACGTAACCACGGAACTCACATCTAACAAAATTCATTGTTGCATTACCAAACAAATCTCAAAATCCGAAACCTCTGAATGCCGATGATGACGGATTACGATGGCGTCTCTGAGACCCTCAATAACTACTGAGGCATCTCCAAAGAACCACCTTAAAATCCATTCCATCATTCCCGGCACCTAAAAATACATCACCCTCCTGGAGGCTACGGGAACCCCTTAAATTTTCCAACGGCGACGAGTTCGCCGCGTATCCTCGTTTTCCCGAACCACCGAAAACGGAAGGTAGACTTTCGCCTAAATCGCGAAACGTTACAGTATATTAGCTAGCCATTCTCGTTTTTCATGGCCCTTACCATATACAATATGACACATGTCGTCTTCGGTTGTATTCTCAACTGCAGCCGTTTTTAACTTTCAGCAATGTTATATGGAACGTTCTCGTAAGCCCACGTTAGACCATGATGATTCCAAATCAACCCTGATGTTTCGTATTTGTCAGATTTTGTGGAAAGTCTCTATGGTATGGGACTCGCGAAAATGTAATGGGAAAGGACGCATCTTGCTCTCAGAATTGCTACTTCCTTCACGGTAAAGTTCCTTCCAACAATAAATCCTTGTAGATTGACAAACGTGAGCACAGTCATAACGAACATGTTCTAGCGTGATCAAGTCGATGCCAAGATCAAATCATGACTGACGTTGATCTTAAATAAATTCGTTGTCTAACTATTCATTCATTTAGCCGGGGGTATTTGCTGAACTATACAAGTTTACGGATAATGTCAGTCAATGGACAATATTCAACAACGTGAGCGTGTACGATTAAACGATAGGAAATTGTATTTGGTGGTTAATCTTTCTTACATTCGCACTCTATTCACACATCTATGGTAGTATTTTTTCACAGGCTCGTTCTGATGCGATCTATCAATAACCGCGAGAGGGCCGTTACATTAAAACTTGGCGATGGTTAGCAAAGAATGATCAATGTTACAGTTGTTACGACTGTACTGATATACGACTGATATTTGCGAAATCGAGAGTACATATTGAACAAAATGGTAAAACTTTTTTTTAATTGAAATCGAACTCCAGTCATCATGAGGATACAATTCCGAATCGAAACAAAGTTAAACACTGATAAGATAGCAGTCGGTAAATAATGTAATGTCCTTTGCCATCGAATTTTTTTACCAGGCTGCGCCCCAAAAATGACATATTTTAGTTTCTCTACTGGGAGGCAGCATTTACGGTCCATGAATGTTTCGTTGTGCTTTATAGCAGTGGATACTTGTATAGATCCCAAGAGCGAAAACACATTTTCTAGGATCGGCAATCCTTCGGATCCAATCCTTCAAATAATGACAATTTATTGATGTCATTTAATGTGTTGTAGGGCATACGCCATTGTATCTTCAGTAATTCAACTTCTACCTCTACTGATGGATGATGACTGATTACACATTTATTGTCATTGTGTCAACGTATTTGAATCATCTCATGACGAGCATTAAGAATATACTGTGACATTTTCATGCGGAAATTCCCTATATTATAGCTTGTACAGCCCATTAACCAGGTAGAGAGCCGTCCGCGCGCTCCTAATGGGTCTAGCGCTCGGAGCGCGGCAGTTGTCCCGACCCTTCTCCGAAAATATATACCTGTATATAATATATACTATATACCTATATATACCCTTCCCCTCCCCGAAATATATATTCCTATTGTTAAACATTAGTAAGGGTAACGGTCATTTGGCTTTCCCCTGACTTGATCAGTACAACGTTTCGTCTTGACGAAGCAACATCGAGCAGTTTGAAATAAAATATCAGAAAATATGGATAGAAAGCAAGGCGGCGACACTTCTAGACGACCATCTTTTATAGGGCGTAAAAGATCTTTCAAGGGCAATCGATTCACTATCGAAAATACGACTGACTTTACGAGCACGTCTGCGAAAAAATTAAAAGACAATGAGGAATTGGAAGTAAACGTTAATCCTACTTTCAATTATTGCATTATCGAATTCAGCGTGATATTTTTAACGTTGCAGCAGTTGTTGAAGGGTAAAGATTGCAACGGTGCAGTCACTTTTAGCAAAAACGGACAACGTGGTCTAGGATTCAAGCTCTCTGTGAAGTGTGGGTCAAAAGAAACTTTTATTTTGTCTTCGCCGTTAATCGATAAGGCGTTTGAAATCAGCCGTCGACTTGTTCTCGCCCTGAGAATGCTTGGAGTAGGATTTGAAGGCATGAACAATTTCTGCGGTCTCATGGATCTTGGACAAGGAATTTGTAATAGTACATATTACAGCATCGTGGACAATATAAAAATTGCAGCTCAAGCCGTCGCGAAAATCGTTTTCAAAAAAGCATTGAAAGAAGAAGTCGAGTTGAATGTAAAAGCTGGGCGTCCCACGGATGAACTTTCTGTGTCTGGTGATGGATCGTGGGCGAAACGTGGATTCTCATCGCTTCTCGGTATTGTCTCGTTAATAGGGAAATACAGTAACAAAATTTTAGACGTTGTCATCAAATGCAGTATATGTCAAGGCTGCTCAAAGTGGAAAGGCCAGGAGGATACGATTGAATATGAAGCGTGGTATCGAGAGCATGAAGATCACTGTGACGCAAATCATACCGGAAGTGCTGGCACAATGGAGGTAGACGGCATCGTGGAAATGTTCGAGAGATCGGAAGAGTTATACAACGTGAAATACGCGAACTATATCGGAGACGGCGACACGAAAACGTTCAAAGCCTTATTGGACACAAAGCCTTACGGAGATGATTTCGTAGTTTGCAAAATAGAATGTGTTTTGCATGTTAAAAAACGTTTGTACAAACGTGCTCTTGATGCGAAAAAAACATGCTCAAATAAAAAAAAGCAACAAAGAAATTGACAGAAAAAGAAGAGGGAAAAAGACACAGCAGAAAGTTAAAAAATCGAGAGATAAAACACCGAAGCGTCAACAATTGACGAATAAATTATTGCAAGAGCTGTCGACTTATTACGGTCTAGCAATTAGACGTAATTCAGATTCTACTGAAGGGATGAGAAGTGAAATATGGGCCGCATATTATCACAAAATTTCAACGGATGAAAATCCGCAACACTCGTACTTTCCTCCAGGTTCCGAATCGTGGTGCAAGTGGCGTCAAAGTGAGGCTGCAGGTACTTTAGACACATACGAGCATCTACCTGCTCTGGACGATGAAGCACAAGAAATATTGAAACCTATTTATGAAGAATTGACAGCAGATAATTTATTGGAAAGGTGTATTGGAAGTAATACGCAGAACAATAACGAAAGTTTCAACGCTTGTGTATGGCACCTTGCGCCGAAACATCTGTTTGCCGGCAAAAAAATCATCGATATTACGACCTATATTTCCGCTTGCATATTCAACGAAGGATTGGCATCGTTATTAAAAATAATGGAGACCATGGGCATCACAATCGGGCTACAAGCGGAGCAACTCGCGCGAGACCGAGACGGGCAGCGAGTATCGAGCGCCAACCGTAGGAGCACCGACAACTCCAAAGAGGCTCGTACAGCTCGAAAAAATGAACGGAGTGAGCAAATCGAGGAATACGAACGTTCCGAAGGGACCCTATATGGTGCCGGAATCGCGGATTAACTGTAAGTATTCAAAATTTGCTCAATTTTTGAAAATATCTGTACCTCAAACTTTAAGCTCATTTATCTCGAAACGACTTTTTTCGGCACGGCGGTGGTGAAAACAAAAAAACTATTCAACCGAATCAGTTGAAATTTGGATATGTTGTTGACAACATTTATGGCTATCGTCGGAACTAGAATCATAATTTGATTTAAATAATTTCCTATTGTTTACACTAAAAAACTAGTAAAAAAAGACCCAATTTAACGAACTTTTTTTTCAAAAGCGCGCCATTTTGACAATTTTTAATTTTTTCGATTTGTTCTAGTTCCGACCATAACTGCACTCTTCCTGATTGAGATTCTTCTTGAATTTTGTTTTTCAGATGAGTAGAACTCTGGAAATCACCTACGCCGTCCGGGTCCGATTTTTCAAGAGGGTCATCTTCAGCGGCATTCTTATAATAATAAATATTGTTTTTAAAATGAAAAAAAAATTTTTTTGTATGCTCAATAAACGTAGTAATAAGCCCGAAAAGTTGAAACATCGTTTTTTAAATTTTTAATGGCAAAAAAAAATCGTGAAAATAGATGAAATTTTTGTGCTCTAGACCACCAGGTCCCCTCAACACTATGATAGCGATTCGTCATATGAACATCACGTGTAGTAATCAATACTGAATACATCATAATATTGATACATATATTTTGCTACGTTATTCTCACCGGTCTGCACACTCTCATCTACTTTGTATTATTAGTCAAAAATACTCCAAAGCGGCATTTACAATGATGGATGTCGTGCTTTCCGTCTGGAGTTGGTGAATTCGAGCTACTTATTGGTATCATCTGGTGGTCGGATGGTGCAGTTCTTGATTGCTCCACAATCCATCTCATGTAATTGCAATTTATCTTCTGAGGTAAACTAATGCAAACACCTGCGAAATAATGGATTGTTATTAAGGGAAGGTACCTGAGTAAAAGTTTCCAAAAATTGATGTTTTTTATTGCATTAGGTGTTCAGCTAAGTACGGTCCGTTTTAAAAAAGATGGCTCTAGGTGCTATAAATGGTTGACGGCAACAACTGATTTTTGCTGTATTGGGAAGTATCAACATCTCTTAACCATATATCGTTTACAGACCTTTGAGTTTTGCGCATCAAGTCTAATTTTTACTGCGGTGAAAATGTCGAATTTCATTCCAAATAAGCACCATTTGCGGGAAGTGTTGATTATCAGTTTCAATTGGAAGAAAAGTGCAGCTGAAGCCCACTGAATGCTTGTGGAAGTTTATGGTGAATCTGCACCGTCAGATGAATTTTGCAGAGAATGGTTCCGACGGTTTCAAAGTGGTGATTTTAGTGTTAAAGACAAAGAGCGTAATTGGTGGGATCAGAAGTGGGTGATCCACTATGAGATACTAAAACCTGGTCAAACCATCATGGGAGACTTCTACAGGCAACAATTGATCCATTTAAAGCGAGCTATAGCCGAAAAACCTCTAGAATATAGGACCAGACACGAGTCCATAATCTTTCAACATGACAACGCTCGGCCTCACGTTGCTATTGTGGTTAAAAACTATATGGAAAATGTCAGGTGGGAAATTCTGGCTCACCCGCCTTATAGCCCAGACCCTGCCCCTTCCGACTACCATTTGTTTCGATCGGTGCAGAACGCTTTGACTGGAATACGCTTCACGACACAACACGGTATCAAAAATTGGCTCGATTCATTCTTGGCTTCAAAAGATCAACGCTTCTTCCGCGACGGAATTCATAAAGTACGAGAAAGATGGGGAAAAGTGGTGGCTAGCGATGGACAATGTTTTGATTAATGTATTAATTCATTTTATCATTTAAATAAGTTGTATATTTCACGCAAAAAACGGACCAAATTAAGTTGTACACCTAATAGTTTGTAGTTCAAAGAGTATTGTGTATAAATTTCATGGAGAAATTCGGAATATTGAAGAAGTTGTGAGTTATTCTGCGAAAGACGGCGGACCGTCGAGCGCGCGGTCGGTTGGGTCTGCAGCTGTCGCGCTGGAGCAAATATTGTCAAAATATTATCAACATTGTTGCCAATATTGCCACGTGCGTTTTTAACTGTGGGGCAAAATCCTATCTCCAAGTAATGGAAGCCTTGGGAATGCAAGCCGAAATAAATGCTGACAGGCAATGCGAGATCGAGGATACGGGCCGCATTGCGGAGGCTGAAATTCAAACTCGAAACGCGACCCGTGAAGGGAGAATTCAGCGCAGGCAATCGAGAATTGCAGTTGACGATGCAGTGAGTACTTCGGAGGGACCAATGTGTGGCCCTGGGATTGCTGATTAACGGTAAGGTAAAAAATATCTCTATCCTGCGAGTAATTTTTTTGACAAATTTCAAAACAGCATTGAAGTACACTTTTTGCAAAATCGCTTTTAGCTTCTTTTTTTTGAACGGTTGAAGTACGAAGAATATTGTGTGAACATTTCATGTTGAAATTCCGCAATCGCCAAAATTATACGGAGAATTTATCGAAAGATCGTGCAGCGGCCCAACGGTCGAGCGCGTCATTTCTTTACCCACTTTTTCAAGGCGATTATCTCGAAACATCGTTTTCAAAGTCGGTGCCAGATGTATTTCGAAAACGGCTTGCCCGATTTTGACCAAATTTGGATACAATATTCTTCGATAGTTTTTCTCTTTCGGCACGTAGGGGGTTTTCATTTGATTGAAGCAATGCTTCTGTATGTAACCAAAATCGTCGGAAATTACGAAGGAAAAACGACTGTTAAATTAAAACGGTGGCAATTCCATCAAAAATGAAAATTCTAAAAAAAATCCTACGCGACGAACACTTTGGAGTATAATATTTCAAGAATCCGATGAGTTTTCATGTTTCAGATCAACCGACTGCCCGGAATCCTTGGCACCACAAGCCATGTCAACGAAAACGGCTTGCCATGCTTTTGTCCAAATTTGAATTCAATATTCTTCGATAGTTTTTCTCGTTCGGCACATAGGGATTTTTCATTTGATTGGACCATTGATTCTGTATGTAACCAAAATCGTCGTAAATTGCGAACGAAAAATGACTGTTAAATTTAAACGGTCGCAATTCCGTCAAAATTGAAAATTCTAAAAAAATCCTACGAGGCGAACACCTTGGTATATTATATTTCAAGACTCCGATGCGTTTTCATGTTTCAGATCAACCGACTGCCCGGAATCCTTGGCACCACAAGCCATATCAACGAACAACACGTCTGACGCTGACCACAACAACGGCGCTTCCAGTCACCGAATTTATTTTCAAAAAAATCCTAAACATACCTCAATGTGCTGTCATGGGTATCGCGTGTTAACGTAGGCGGAGGAAATTAATAAAGGTTCAATCCCAAGTCATAAAACTCAAATGTAATTTAATTTACAAAGAAAAAGAAAGTTTTAGCTCGATACACATAAAAAAGAATTTAGGTTATTAATTACAAGAAAAAAAGAAAATAAAGGAAGACTCGATATAATAGAACTTACAAGAAACGTTGCGAGGTCGATGTCTCTGATTTTGATGAAATTTGGCATGCTTGTAGAATGGGTAAAAATACGCGACACATATTTTTTTATATCGGCGGAACCCGATTTTTAAGGGTTGAAAAGCACCCTTGAAAATTAGGGTGTTTTATGTTTCTCGTCGATAACGTTTTAACGGTACGAGATATGAAAAAACTTCAAATTGCAACAATGTTTACTTTTTCGTGTACTATACACGGGAGATGAGAACGATGCAGATATCAACAAATTTCATATTGTTTGTTGCAAAAATGCAACTTTTTCAACCGTATCTCCGAGAATTGTTCATCGATTGGGATGTAAATTTGCATACATATAGAGAATGGAAAAGTGCGGATACGGATTTTTTCTTTTTCCGATATCTTACAATTAAGGGGTTGAAACTGCCCGTCGATTTTTTTTGCCGAGAGCATCGTATAATCAGCTAGTCTTATGGCATTTCGGTCGAAATTCACGTCAATATACGTTCGTGTCATGACGCAATTGCATATTTGTAACATTCCAGCCCCTCCCCCAACGGTCCCCCTCTCGAAAGGCAAACATTCAAAGTTCTTACCGTGCGGCATGGACGAACGTTTCTAGAAATAAAAATGGGTTACAAAGAAAGTACAATCAGTCAAAATAGTCGGTACACATTTTCTGGTTGTCGACATAAAAACAACGTTCGAAGGGAAAAAATGTTGTATTTTTCGACTACTAGACGTTCATGATTATAATGATGAGTACAGGAACAAATGGCGTGTTGTTTATTGCAATTATTCGTGAATTACTTGTGAAAAATCACTCTTCAGTTTCCCACTCATATGGGCAGAAGCAAGGCTCGCAATCATGGACTGACTTCGTGCTTCGGAAAGCAACTGGATTACAATTGTATATTTACGAAGAAATTCCACTCCGCTCACTGTATCGAAGGCATTATCTGCAGAGGTTACAGCGTTTTAGGGTTGCCGCGGCAACTCATGAGCAGAATGATGCAAACATTTTTATCAGCTTATAACGCAGCATAATTTAATCTTTATCTTCAACTTTAATTTCACAAACAGCGGAACCAACGAACGAAAGAAATAAATCTTCGCAAAGAGCGATTACGGTGCAAAGAGCGGCCATCGTGATAACTTTGAAATCGCCTTATTAAATATTAATAGCAGTTCTGGTAATAGCGTGTATCGTCGTTGTTTTTTTCGTGTGTATTTATCAATTGGGTTTCGAGTCATATAAATTCACCGACGATCATTATTGCTGCAGTTACGACGGAGAAGCCAGCCATACATTTTGAGTTCGAAACACAAATAAAAAAGTACGTTAATCCGGTGAATGTTATTCAACTTCTATCCATAGCGATAAGTGCTATGAATTTGCCTCGCACTCCAATAACCAAACAGGAAAAACAGTTCAGTAATGATCTAGAAAACATGATCATTGAAGCGATGGATCAACCTATGAAAATGAAAGTCGAAACTGTTTTGGATTTTCTGTCACTAAATGAAATTCATGAAGCAGCCGGAATAGAAGATGACAGTGAAGGAAATTGGCACGAACAACGATACCTAGATCCAAAAATTTATGAAAATGTATGTACCCAAGATATAGAAGAATTGAGTTACGAATACAAGACAATAGCTGTAGATTACTGGAGATCCGGGACAAATGGGAATAGAAAGTTATCATCTGTTCAAACGAAATTCAAAAAGGTGAAATCAGCGTCGCAGGGGCGCCGGTGGGCCCATAGTATAAATAAGGGTGGCACCTACAAAGAAAAGTTAACAAAGATAGCTCACTACACGTTAAACAATTTTAATGATGCTCTGGACAGAAGGCTGCCTGTCCATGATATAGATCTTCGACGATGGGCCTAACGTGCACGAGAAATTGTAAAAATACCAGCCGTAAATTTCCAAGCATCCGCTTTTTGGCGAAGGATATTCAAGGACCAACATGAAATTGTGTCACGGAAGATTACTAAATATGTAACAAAACAACAATTATTAAACGCTGATACACTTCAAAACAAAGCTATCGAATTTATAAAAGTGGTGAAAGTCAACATAGGCAACGTTGGGGCTGAAAACACATTTAATTTTGATCAGAGTGGATTCAATTTAGAGCTACATACAGGCCGCACATTGGAGAAAGAAGGGCAGAAATCCGTTGAGGCAGTCGTGCAATCGAAAACATCAACAACACGCAGTTATACTATACAGCCTTTCGTTTCTGCAGGTGGCAAGCTGTTGGCACCTATGTTGATCGTTTTAAACGAACCTACCGGCAAATTTTATATACCGGCAAAAAGTATATATTCCCAATACGGGTCCAAAATCGGTAATACTTCTCGATTCTTGGAGCGGTCAATGTCCCACTGCATTTAAAGAACGGGATATGCAAGGGAAATATATTAAAGTTTTAACCATTCCAGCAGGTAAATATATTGCACCAGTTTCACTAGTTCTGTAGACAATCAGTCCGTTAGATAATTAGTAATTTTTGCAGGTACGACTGGAATGATAACAGCCCCTTGATGTTTTTTGGCTTCCGTGTATGGACAAACTTCATCAAACACTTTTCAGACGCAGTAATATTATACAATTACGATATCAATCTGCATTTGAGAGACAATATTGTTAAATTATAATCTCTTACACACAACCAGTTTTCTTCTCCACGGTTTACAAATCTTTTCAAATATGCGTGGTACAAAAGCGGGTACGAAGAAGAAAGACCACCAAACTTCGAAAATCCGGTACAATTTTGCTTTTCACAAAATGTATCGACATGCGATATATGCGGCGAAGCAGCTATTAACACCTGTGTGTGGTGTAAGAAATCTGTTTGTTTCAAACACTTTTATCATGACTATCATTATTGTAATAAGTATAATCCATAAAAAAAACATTTCCTAAATGAGTAAGCGTGAGAACACTTTTTCCCATTGTGTTGTAATCTTCAAAGGCAGTACGTGGCGGGGGAGAATTTCTTCATAAATATACAATTGTAATCCAGTTGCTTCCCGAAGCACGAAGTCAGTCCGTGATTGCGATCCTTGCCTCTGCCCATATTAGTGGAAAACTGAAGGGTGATTTTTCACAAGTAATTCACGAATGGTTGCAATAACCAACACGCCATTTATTGCTGTACTGTAGTCAGGTTTCTGTGGCTTCACAGTCGGATGCGTAACTCGATGTTCTCTGGGGCGTTCGGCGAGGCTTCTTTGGCTGTTCACCATTGCTATCTCTAGTTGACTCGAGGTGACTAGCTGGTAGGTTGGATGCGTTACCTTCGCGGCTTCTTTTCTCGGCCGTTCATGCGAAACTGTTCCATGGCCGGGGCCATAGCGTTTAGGATTTCGGAATTGGGACAGCAATACGTGGGGGTGGAGATTGAGGTATCAGAAGAGGGTCACGCTCCAAGCAAAACCCAAGTTAGCAAACAAAGCAAAGCAAGCATTAATAAGCGCGAGTCTGTCCCTGATTGTACTGTCCTTGTCGTTCCCAACGCGAGGTCAGGTCATAGAAGTGGGCGTCGGTAAGCTCTACCGGCTTTGAACGTTGGGAACGTAGCCCGCTGAGGCGACGTTGCTTTGGGCTTGGGGCCGGGGTTACGGGAGATCGCGGCCTGCTTGGGCCTGCGATTGCTGGGTCTGGGGCAGCCCTTTCTTGTGGGGTTCGGGCGCTTTGGAGGTCCCGGAAAGTTTTCAGGCCCTTGATATGAACCCTTGGGTTGCGTTGACTCGTCGGGTCCTCGAGTTCATGTACCACGGGGGAGTGCACCGAAATAATACGGAAGGGGCCGCTGTACCCTGGCGCCAGTTTGGCGGCAAAGTTCTGCGCTCCTGACGACAGAACTCGGTTCTTTCGCAGAACTACATCTCCCACTTGATACCTCGTATCTTTCCGATTCTTGTTGTAATACGTGGCCTGCCTCTTCACGGCAGCCTCCAAGTTCTTACGAACCCAATCGTGCAGCAGAGGTAACCGCTGCATTCGGCTGGACCAAGCGTCCGGGTCTCCTGGGGTCAAGTTGGGGGGTTCCGGGACTTCGTCACGTAGGCTTTTGGCGTGGCCGAAATTCAAAAATGCTGGGGTCATCTGGGTCGATGAGGGCACGGCTGTATTCATCGCGAAGCATAATTCCGGAAGATGGACATCCCAGTCTCGGTGATCCAGTCCGACATACGAGGTTATCATTGTCTTCAGAGCGCGGTGGTTGGGCGTGGTAGGGGGGCACCGTTGTCTGGTGAATTCCGAGTTCGTCCCAAGTACCGTGTCACGTGCGTGTTTACAAATTCCGTCCCGTTGTCGATCAGGAAGTACTGTGGGCAGCGATACCGGTTGACCACCAGAGTCTCGAATGCCTTCATTATCGTGGCGCTGGTAGCACTACCGAGGGCCTTAGCCTCCACGAAGGTCGTGCAGACATCCTGGAAGACGATGACGTATCGATTCTTGGTCTTACTGGGGGAACGGACCCATTACGTCGGCAGCGACTACACACCATGGACCTTCCGTGGTGCGTTCCCCCATCGAGCCGGACGGGGGTAACTGTGAGACTTTGTGGAGCTGGCATACGGGGTAACGCGCAACGTATCGTGCTACGTCTTGGAATACGCCTGGCCAAACAAAATCCTGGATGACCCGTTGATATGTTTTTTCCGTCCCCTGGTGACGAGCCTGAGGTCCTTGGTGGGCATCCTCCATTACTCGCGGCCTAGCTTCGGCCGGCATGACGAGCTTCCAGTATGTCCGATCTCAATTTTTTTTTGTGATTTCGGAAGATTTTCGTTTGTAGTTGATTGTAGTAAACTCAATTTCGTTTGTAGTAGCGCAGAAAAAAATTAGGACCACCAAAAAAAAACGGCATCCCCCGAAATTAAAATAAAAAACTTTTTGCATTTTATTTTCATTCAAAATCGTTTGTAGTTGATTGTAGTAAACTTTTTTTCGTTTGTAGTTGAAGGGTTTTTTTTTATTTTCCAAAAAAACGGACTTCAAAAAATGAAACGACCTGTAACAATTTTTCAAGTGAATCATAAATGCTAATTAACATATATCTGACATAAAAGATAAAAATTAATACGAAGGCATTACGGAAATGCAATATTTCACGATTTATTTCAGCACCTTATCCTTTGCATACACCGCAGAAGCAGGAAAACGATCTATTCTATCGTACGGTAGGATAGATCATTTGTAGTAGTAAAGTAGATAAATACAAATGACGCCCGCCTTTCTAAAACGTTTGTAGTTGTTTGTAGTTCCGGCTTCATCGGCTGTAGTTGCAGAGACAGTAACTACAAACGAGGAAATCACCTGTAAATGATTTTTCAATTATTTTAGAAGGATATGTTGGTTTCTAGTAGTCAACTAGGTAACTACAAACGACGCAGGCGGTTTTTAAGCGTTTGTAGTAGTTTGTAGTTCCGTATTTATCGTTTGTAGTTGCAGAGAAAGTATCTACAATCGATGAAATCACCTGAAAATGATGTTTCCACGATTTTTGAAGGATATGTTCGTTTGTAGTAATGGAGTAAGTAATTACAAACGATGCCCGCGCTTCTAAAACGTTTATAGATTGGAGTTCCATATTTATCGTTTGTAGTTATAGAAAAAGTAACTACAAACGAGGAAATCACCTGAAACTAATTTTTCCACCGATTTGGAAAGATACGTTGGTTTGTAGTAAAGGAGTAAGTAACTACAAACGACGTCGGCGCTTCAAAAACGTTTGTAGTTGTTTGTAGTTCCGTATTTATCGTTTGTAGTTATAAAAAAAGTGACTACAAACGAGAGAATGACGTGAAAATATTTTTTCAGCAATGTGAGAAAGAAACGTTCGATTGTAGAAATAAAGTAGGTTACTACGAACGACGTACGCGCTTCAAAAACGTTTGTAGTTCGTAGTTCCGTATTCATCGTTTGTAGTAACAGAGAAAGTAACTACAAACGAGGAAATCTCCTGAAAATGAATTTTCCACGATTTTGAAAGGATATGGTCGTTTGTGGTAATAAAGTAGGCTACTACAAACGACGCCCGCAGTTCTAAATCGTTTGTAGTTGTTTGTGGTTCTGTATTTATCGTTTGTAGTGACGGAGAAAGTCACTGAAAACGAGGAAATCGGCGGAAAATAATTTATCCATAATTTTGGAAGGATATGGTCGTTTGTACTAGTAAACTAGGTAACTACAAACGACGTTCGGGCGTCTAAAACGTTTGTAGTTGTTTGTACTTCAATTTTAATCGTTTGTAGATGCAGAGAATGTAACTACAAATAACGCCTGCGCTTCTGAAATGTTTGTAGCTGCAGAGAAAGTAACGACAAACGCGGAAATTACCTGGAAATGAATTTTCCGTTACTTTAGAAAGATATGTTGGTTTGGAGTAGTAAACTATACAACTACAAACGACGCCGGCGGTTTTAAAACACTTGTACTAGTTCGTAGTTTCGTATTTATCGTTTGTAGTTGCAGAGAAAGTAACTACAAATGATGAAATCACCTGAAAATGATGTTTCCACGATTTTTTAAGGCAATGGTCGTTTGTAGTAATGGAGTAAGTAACTGCCAACGACGCCAGTGCTTTTAAAACGTTTGTAGTTGTGTGTAGTTTCGTATTTATCGTTTGTAGTTGCGGAGAAAGTCCCGACAAAGGAGAAAATAGCGTGAAAATAATTTTCAGGAATTTGAGAAAGAAATGTTCGTTTCTAGTAATGGAGTAAGAAACTTCAAACGATGCCCGCGCTTCTAAAACGTTTGTAGTTGTTTATTGTTCCGTATTTATCGTTTGTAGTTATAGAGAAAGTAACTACAAACGAGAAAATCACCTAAAACTGATTTTTCCACGGATTTGGAAGGATATGTTCGTTTGTAGTAAAGGAGCAAGTAACTACAAACGACGTCGGCGCTTCTAAAACGTTTGTAGTTGTTTGTAGTTCCGTATGTATCGTTTGTAGTTGTAGAAAAAGTGACTTCAAACGAGGGAATGACGTGAAAATATTTTTTCAGCAATGTGAGAAAGAACCCTTCGATTGTAGTAACAAAGTAGGTTACTACAAACGACGCACGCGCTTCTAAAACGTGTGTAGTAATAGAGAAAGTAACTACAAACGAGGAAATAACCTGCAAATGACTTTTCCACGATTTTGGAAGGATATGTTCGTTTGGAGTAATAAAGTAGGGTACTACAAACGACGCCCGCGATTCTAAATCATTTGTAGTTGTTTGTAGTTTTGTATTTATCGTTTGTTGTAGTACTACGAACGACGCCGGCGGTTTTAAAACGTTTGTAGTAGTTCGTAGTTTCGTATTTATCGTTTGTAGTTGCAGAAAATGTAGGTAGCAGGTAACTACCAACGACGCCAGCGCTTTTTAAACGTTTGTAGTTGTGTGTAGTTTTGTATTTATCGTTTGTAGTTGCAGCGAAAGTTCCGACAAACGAGAATATCACGTGAAAATAATTTTCAGCAATTTGTGTGAATACGTGATTTTCTCGTTTGTGTGTGCTTTCTCTGCAACTACAAACGATCGAAACAGCAATACACACAACTACATACGTATTTGTAGTACTGGCGTAGTTTGTAGTTAACTAGTTTATTACACAAACGGGCACTTTCTCTGCAACTACAAACGATAAATACGGAACTACATACAACTACAAACTACAACTACAAACAACTTTCAAAAGCGCCGGCGTCGTTTGTAGATATCTATTTTAGTACTACAAACGGACATATCCTTCGAAAATTGCGGAAAAACCATTTAGCGGTGATTTCCTCGTTTTTGGTTACTTTCTCTGCAACTACAAACGATAAATACGGAACTACACGCATCTACAAACGTTGCAAACGCACTGGCGTCGTTCGTAGCTGCCTAGTTTATTACCACAAACGGATATGTCCTTCCAAAATCGTGGAAAAATCATTTTCAGGTGACTTCCACGATTGTAGTTACTTTATCTATAACTACAAACGATAAATATGGAACTACAAACAACTACAAACGTTTTAGTAGCGCGGGCATCGTTTGAAGTTTCTTACTCCATTACTACAAACAAACACATCCTTCACAAATCGTGGACATATAATTTTCAGGTGATTTCATCGTTTGGAGTTACTTTCTCTGCAACTACAAACGATAAATACGAAACTACGATCTACTATAAACGTTTTAAAACCGCCGGCGTCGTTTGTAGTACTACTACAAACGATAAATAGAAAACTACAAACAACTACAAACAATTTAGAATCGCGGGTGTCGTTTGTAGTAGCCTCCTTCATTACTACAAACGAACATATCCTTCCAAAATAGTGGAAAAATCATTTTCAAGTGATTTCATCGTGTGTAGTTACTTTCTCTGTTACGACAAACGATAAATACGGAACTTCAAACACCTACAAACGTTTTAGATGCTCGTGCATCGTTTGGAGTATCCTACTTTATTACTACAATCGAACGTTTTTTTCTGACAATGCTGAAATACATTTTCACGTGATTCCTTCGTTTGTAGTCACTTTTTCTACAACTACAAACGATAAATACGGAACTGCAAACAACTACAAACGTTTTAGAAGCGCCGACTCCGTTTGTAGTTACTTGCTCGTTTCCTACAAACGAACATATCCTTCCAAATCCGTGGATAAATCAGTTTCAGGTCATTTCCTCGTTTGTAGTTACTTTCTCTATAACTACAAACGACCATTTCTTTCTCAAATTGCTGAAAATTATTTTCACGTGATTTTCTCGTTTGCCGGGACTTTCTCTGCAACTACAAACGATAAATACGAAACTACACACAACTACAAACGTTTTAAAAGCACTGGCGTCGTTAGTAGTTACTTACACCATCACTACAAACGAACATTTCCTTAAAAAATCGTGGGAAAATAATTTTCTCGTGATTTCATAGTTTGTAGTTACTTTCTCTGCAACTACAACCGATAAATACGAAACTACGAACTACTACAAACGTTTTAAAGCCGCCTGCGTCGTTTGTAGTACTACGACAAACGATCAATACAGAACTACAAACAACTACAAACGATTAAAAATCGCCGGCGTCCTTTGCAGTAGCCTCTTTTATCGCTACAAACGAACATATCCTTCCATAATCTTGGAAAAATCATTTTCAGGTGATTTCCTCGTGTGTAGTTACTTTCTCTGTTACTACAATCGATAAATACGGAACTACAAACACCTACAAACGTTTTAGAAGCGCGTGCGTCGTTTGTAATATCCTACTTTATTACTACAATCGAACATTTTTTTCTCACATTGCTGAAAAAATATTTTCACATAATTCCTTCGTTTATAGTCACGTTTTCTACAACTACAACCGATACATACGGAGCTACAACCAACTACAAACGTTTTAGAAGCGCGGGCATCGTTTGTAGATACTTACTCCATTACTACAAACGAACGTTTCCTCCAAAAATCGTGAAAACATCATTTTCAGGTGATTTCATCATTTGTAGTTACTTTTTCTGCAACTAAAAACGATAAATATAAAACTACGAACTACTACAAACGTTTTAAAACCGTCAGCGTCGTTTGTAGTTACACAGTTTACTACTCCAAACCAACATATCCTTCGAAAATAATGGAAAAATCATTTACAGGTAAATTCCGCGTTTGTAGTTACTTTCTCTGCAGCTACTAACGTTTCAGAAGCGCAGGCGTCATTTGTAGTTACATTCTCTGCAACTACAAACGATTAAAACGGAAGTACACACAACTACCAACGTTTTAGACCCCCGAGCGTCGTTTGTATTTACCTAGTTTACTAGTACAATCGAACATATTATTCCAAAATTATGGATAAATTATTTTCCGCCGATTTCCTCGTTTGTAGTGACTTTCTCCGTAACCAACAACGATAAATACAGAACCACAAATAACTGCAAACGATTTAGAATCGCGGGCGTCGTTTGCAGTAGCCTACTTTATTACTACAAACGAACATATCCTTCCAAAATCGTGGAAACATCATTTTCAGGTGATTTCCTCGTTTGAAGTTATTTTCTCTATTACTACAAACGATAAAGACGAAACCACAAACAACTACAAACGTTTTAGAAGCGCCGACGTCGCTTGCACTGACCTACTTTATTACTACAAACGAACATTTCTTTTTTAAATTGCTGAAAATTATTTTCACGTGATTTTCTCGTTTGTAGTTACTTTCTCTGCAACTGCAAACGATAAATAGGAAACTACGAGTTACTACAAACGTTTTAAAACCGCCGCCGCCGATTATAGTTACCTACTTTCCTACTACGAACCAACATATAGTTCTAAAATAATTAAATAATCATTTACAGGTGATTTCCACGTTTGTAGTTACTTTCTCTGCAACTACAAACGATTAAAACGGAAGCACACACAACTAAAATTGTTTTGGACGCCCGAGCGTCGTTTGTAGTTACTTAGTTTACTAGTACAAACGAACACATCCTTCCAAAATCGTGGAAAAATTATTTTCTGCTGATTTCCTCGTTTGCAGTTAATGTCTCCGCTACGACAAATGTTAAATACAGAGGTACAAACAACTACAAACGATTTAGAATCACGGGCGTCGTTTGTAGTAGCCTACTTTATTACTACAAACGAACATATCCTTTCAAAATCGTGGAAAATTCATTTTCAGGTGATTTCCTCGTTTGTAGTTACGTTCTCTGTTACTACAAACGATAAATACGGAACTACGAACAACTACAAACGTTTTAGATGCGCGTACGTCGTTTGTAGTAACCTACTTTAATATACTACAATCGAACGTTTCTTTCTCGCATTGCTGATAAAATATTTTCACGTCGTTCCCTCGATTTTAGTCACTTTTTCTACAACTACAAACGATAAATACTGAACTTCAAACAACTACAAACGTTTTAGAAGCGCCGGCGTCGTTGATAGTTCCTTACTCCTTTACTACAAATTAACATATCCTTCCAAATCCGTGAAAAAATTAGTTTCAGGTGATTTCCTCGTTTGTAGTTACTTTCTTTATAACTTCAAACGACAAATATGGAACTACAAACAACTACAAACGTTTTAGAAGCGCGGGCATCGTTTGTAGTTGCTTACTCCATTACCACAAACAAACATATCATTCAAAAATCGTGGAAACATCATTTTCACGTGATTTCATCGTTTGTAGTTACTTTCTCTGCAACTACAAACGAAAAATACGAGACTATGAACTACTACAAACGTTTTAAAACCGCCGGCGTCGCTTGTAGTACTACTACAAACGATAAATAGAAAACTACAAACAACTACAAATGATTTAGAATCGCGGGCGTTGTTTGTAGTAGCCTCCTTCATTACTACAAACGAACATATCCTTCCAAAATCGAAGAAAAATCAGTTTCAGGTGATTTCCTCGTTTGTAGTTACTTTCTCTATAACTACAAACGATAAATATGGAATTACAAATAACTGCAAACGTTTTAGAAGCGCAGGCATCGTTTGTAGTTACTTACTCCATTACTGCAAACGAACATTGCCTCCAAAAATCGTGAAAACATCATTTTCAGGTGATTTCATCTTTTGGAGCTGCTTTCTCTGCAACTACAAACGATAAATACGAAACTACGAACTACTACAACCGTTTTAAACCCGTCGGCGTCGTTTGTAGTTACATAGTTTACTACTCCAAACCAACATATCCTTCTAAAATATCGGAAAAATCATTTACAGGTAATTTCCGCGTTTGTAGTTACATTCTCTGCAACTACAAACGATTAAAACAGAAGTACACTCAACTCCAAACGTTTTAGACGCCCGAACGTCGTTTGCAGTTGCCTAGTTTACTAGTACAAACGAACATATCCTTCCAAAATTATGCTAAATTATTTTCCGCCGATTTCCTCGATTGTCGTGGATTTCTCCGTAACTACAAACGATAAATAGCGAACCACAAACAACCACAACCGATTTAGAATCGCGGGAGTCGTTTGTAGTAGCCTACTTTATTACTACAAACGAACATATCCTATCAAAATCGTGGAAAATTTATTTTCAGGTGATTTCCTCGTTTGTAGTTACTTTCTCTGTTACTACAAACGATAAATACGGAACTACGATCAACTACAAACGTTTTAAAACCGCCGCCGTCGTTTGTAGTTACCTTCATTGCCACTACAAACCAACATATAGTTCTCAAATAATTGAAAAATCATTTACAGGTGATTTCCTCGTTTGTAATTACTTTCTCTGCAGCTACATTCGTTTCAGATGCGCAGGCGTCGTTTGTAGTTAGTTCCTCTGCAACTACAAACGATTAAAACAGAAGTACACACAACTACAATTGTTTTGGACGCCCGAGCGTCGTTTGTAGTTACCTAGTTTACTAGTACAAACGAACATGTCCTTCCAAAATCGTGGAAAAATTATTTTCCGCTGATTTCCTCGTTTGCAGTTACTTTCTCCGCTACGACAAACGATAAATACAGAACTGCAAACAGCTACAAACGATTTAGAATTGCGGGCGTCGTGTGTAGTAGCCTACTTGATTACTACAAACAAACATATCCTTTCAAAATCGCGGAACATTCATTTTCAGGTGGTTTCCTCATTTGTAGTTACTTGCTCTGTTACTACAAACGATAAATACGGAACGACGAACAACTACAAACGTTTTAGAAGCGCGTACGTCGTTTGTAGTAACCTACTTTATTACTACAATCGAACGTTTCTTTCTCACATTGCTGAAAAAATATTTTCACGTCATTCCCTCGTTTGTAGTCACTTTTTCTACAACTACAAACGATAAATACGGAACTACAAACAACTTCATGCTTTTTCGAAGCGCCGACGTCGTTTGTAGTTACTTACTCCTTTACTTCAAACGAACATATCCTCCCAAATCCGTGGAAAAATTAGTTTCAGGTGATTTCCTCGTTTGTAGTTACTTTCTCTATAACTACAAACGATAAATATGGAACTACAAACAACTACAAACGATTTAGAAGCGCGGGCATCGTTTGTGGTTACTTACTTCATTACTACAAACGAACACATCCTTCAAAAATCGTGGAAACATCATTTTTAGGTGATTTCATCGTTTGTAGTTACTTTCTCTGCAACTGCAAACGATAAATACGAAACTACGAACTACTACAAACGTTTAAAAACCGCCGGCGTCGTTTGTCGTACCTAGTTTACTACTACAAACCACCATATCCTTCTAAAATAATTGAAAAATCATTTACAGGTGATTTTCTCGTTTGTAGTTACTTTCTCTGCAACTACAAACGATTAAGACAGAACTACAAACAACTCCAAATGTTTTAGAAGGGCTGGCGTCGTTTGTACTTATCTAGTTTACTACTACAAATGATCTATCCTACCGTACGATGGAATAGATCGTTTTCTTGCTTCTGCGGTGTATGCAAAGGATAAGGTGCTGAGATAAATCGTTAAATATCGCATTTCTGTAATGCCTTCGTTTTAATTTTTATCTTTTATGTCAGATATATGTTAATTAGCATTTAGGATTCACTCGAAAAATTGTTACAGGTCGTTTCATTTTGTGAAGTCCGTTTTTTGGAAAGTAAAAAAAACCCTTCGACTCCAACCGAAAAAAAGTTTACTACAATCAACTACAAACGATTTTGAATG
The DNA here is from genome assembly GCA_951751655.1 of Ophion costatus. NCBI lineage: Eukaryota > Metazoa > Arthropoda > Insecta > Hymenoptera > Ichneumonidae > Ophion > Ophion costatus. Next base: position 11,582,617 of record OX632358.1, on the reverse strand, counting down.
AAAATAAAATGCTAATAGTTTTTTATTTTTATTCCGGCGGGTGCCGTTTTTTTTTGGTGGTCGTAATTTTTTTTCTGCTACAAACGAAATGAAGTTTACTACAATCAGCTACAAACGAAAACCTTCTGAAATCACAAAAAAAAATTCAGATCGGAGATACTCGGGTGCCAAGTTCACATAGGTACGATCGTTGTGTCCAACGCCTGCATCGAGAGGGCCCATCGGGCTAATCGACCCGAAGGGTCCTCGAGATTCCGCAACCATTGGAGACTTCTATGGTCGATAATAACCATAAAGTGGATTCCGTCGATGTATGGTAAAAATTTCCGCACCGCCCAAATTACCGCCAAACACTCCTCCTCGGTGACTGTGTATTTGCGCTCTGCGTTGCTCAGCACCTTGCTAGCAAATACGATCGGGTGCTATTCACTGTCGAATTCTTGCGTCAGTACGGCTCCCACGGCCGCGTCACTGGCTTCGGTTTAGAGGACGATGGAGAGGTTGCGATCGGGGCGGGCTAGGATCGGGGTTTGCGTCAGGGCCTCTCGGAGACACGAAGTCTTCCTGTTGTTTGGTCCCCCAGTTCCAGGTATCATCTTTTTCAGGAGCTCAGTCAGGGGGATCTTAGCCCTCCGAGAGGGTCGGTAGGAAACGAGCATACCACCCTAACATTCCCAGGAAACGGCGTATTTGCCGAAGGGTCCTGGGCGGAGGGAAGTTTAGGGTGGGGGCTACTTTTTCCGGATCTGCCTTCAATCCGTCCTGGCCGATGGCGTAGCCGAGATACGTTAATTCCCGGCAGAAAAAATCGCTTTTTTCTCTGTTGATTGTGAGTCCCGCGGCTCTAAAGACTTCCAGGACGATCCTCAAATTCTCGAAGCGCTCGGCTTCGGTGTCGGTGGCGATGATCACGTCATCAAGATACGCAAAAACATGGGGCTCCCATGCCGGATCGATGAGCTGATCCATAAGCCGCTGGAAGATCGCTGGTGCGTTCGTCAACCCGAACGGCATTCGCTTAAACTGGAAAAGTCCTCGGCCGGGAACGGCGAAGGCCGTAATAGGACGACTCTGGGGGTCTACAGGGATCTGGAAATAAGCCTGGCTCAAGTCTAACTTGGAGATAAACCGGGCTAGCTGAAGGCCGCCCAAGCTCTAATCCATATTCGGAAGAGAATAGGCATCCTTCAATGTTACCCGGCTCACGTTGCGATAGTCAATGCAGAAACGATGCTTTCCCCCTGGCTTCGGGACGATCACCGGATTACTCAGCCAAGAGCTCTTTATCCTCTTTTGCTCACTCTTGGACCATCTTATCGACTTCGGCACGGGCATTGTTGAGGTGGTATGGGGAGATCGTTCGGAGCTTCTGTCGGATAGGGGGATGTCCTTGCACGTCGATGTGATGTTGCGTCAATTTAGTTCGTCCTAATTGTCCGTCCTGTGAGGGAGATACTAATTCGTCCAAAAGGGTTTCTAAACATCTGTTTGCCGAGACCGAGGCAGGTTCCAAGCCTGAGGTCTTGGGGAATACGGGGATGCTCCAACGTGGCCCATCCGGGGTCGCGAAGCTCCGCTCCGGTCCACCGTGCGGGGACCATGTATCCGTTTTGTAATCCACCCACATTCCGAACAGTCTTAAAAAATCAATCCCCATAACAAATTCGTAGCCTAACGCGACTACGCGTACCGGAAGGGATTCTACTTTTGCCGGCAAGTCGAAGGTCTGGTGAACTGCTCCATTCACCGGAAGTACTGCCCCGTTGGTGACCCGAACGCCCTCCACCATCGGCTGCAAGTGGAGCCTTCTCCTCCTTGCCACCTCCAGTCCCAGGTACGTCTTACTAGACCCAGGGTCCACCAACGCCAATAGGAGCTCGCTACCCACGTTATGCCATAAGTGATGGCAAGCGTCCGTACTTAACGCTCCAATGAACATCTCTTCCTTGCCAGTAACGCATTCCTCTTTTTGGGGAGCCATATGTCCGCAAGGGAACAAGTCTAAAACTGTCACAGTCAAGAGGGGGTTGGGCTGTTCCTGCCGGTCTGGTTCTATGCTCGTCAGGGCGCATCCATGCTGCGGCTGGGAACAGGGGATCCGGAGGAATCCTTCCCTCCTTAACAACCGGCGGGACGTACAGGGGATTACTGCCCTCCCACTTGGGCATTTCCCGAATGTTTTCGTTCGCAATTACGATACGAGTTCACGTCGCATCCAAGCCATCCGCAAATCCTGCAGAATCGACCCATTTGCTGCGTGCATTCTTGGAAACGATGTCCCGGCTGTCGACAGTTATAACACCTCGGCCCAAGTCCCGCAGATGTGCTCGTCCGAGGCTGATCTGAGGACGGGCTGGTGGAAATTCGCGGGGTATTCGGGGGAGGTGTCGCTGGTTGGTTTCTCCAGGGTGGAGGGGGACGGGGGAAGAATTGAGGCTGTGGCTGGGGACTGGGTCTCCGAGGCTGGATCGTCTTCAGAGGAAATCTGCCGGGAGCTTTAGCCCCGGAGGTGGGGTCAGGGGCGTTGGGACGAAGCCTTTCGCTTGCCGCGGGGGAAGTCGGCGGAGGGGTTGGGAAGGATTGGTGGAACACGGGAGTTCCGGCTGCCGCTGGAGATTCCATTGCGGCTACCTTCGAGCGGGACTCTCGCTCCGGCTGCTTATCAGCTGCCGAAGGTAAAATCGACTCTGCTTGCGTCGGCGCTGGTCGGTAGGTCCTCGCGTTTTCCCTTAGCATTTCGCGATGGCATCCCATCCTCTGGAGTTCGAGGATATTGGTTATATCTTTACGCTGAATGTGCTCAGCGAAATCCGGTTCCAAATTTGCACAGCAAATATCAAGCCGGGTCTCGAAAAGCGTCCGCATCTTTACGATGTATTCAGCGATGGGTTCTCCTGGACCCTAAGTGCGAAGTTCCACTTCGCGGCGGAGTCGCTCCTGCAAATCGGCATGCCGAAATCGTTCCCGAAAATAGAAGACGAATTCCTCATACGTAGTCCAGCCATCTCTTTCTACCCGGAGCCATAAGAGGGCTTCACCGGTGAAAGCCTCGGGAAGCGCCCTCAGCAAGTCCTCCTCGGAGAGGTTCTGTGAGGTACAATATTCGTGCATCCGGCGTAAAAATTCTTCGGAGTCCTCATCCTTCTTCCCGAATTTTCTCCAACGATCGATTCCTCGGTTATCCTGCGACCAATAGGTATCCGAGAGCATAAGGGCATCGGATAGGCGGCGACCTCTGGGAGGGGGAAGGACGGAATGGCTTGGTCTGGCCAAGGATAGAAGTCCTATTCGAGTGCTATTGTGGGGACTTGGAGCTGACAAGGTGTCGGTATCCTGCGGCGCCCAGCTCTGGCTACCGCTGACCCTTGACAGTTCTGTGGGTGCGGGGCTGGATGTAGGTAGGGCCGGGCAAGGTCGTTGGGGTGAAAGGGGGGTTGGAAGGGCAAAGGTAATACCGCCGAATGGTCTGGGGGCCTGTTCCTGGCCTTCGCGGCTCGGATGTCGGACTGAGTCGTCCACTCTCCGACCTCGTATCCCGCTGGCCCGCGAGAGTTCGTGGAGATGGCGTCGGCGTCTGATCATTTTCGTTGCGGCCCGGCGTCTCTCGTTGAACCGGACCGATGGCGACGCGAGCGACCACCTTCGGGTTTGGTCGCGGTTGTCGGCTGGTTGTTGACGATGGCTTCCATACGTGAGCGGGCGAAGCAGCATTTCCGTCAAGGAATTCACCAAGGCAGCCAAGAGTGTGAATGGGGGGAATCCCCCCGTTCGTCCTTCTCTGCGTCCCATCTGATCTGGGCTCCTGGACCCCGTATCCTCAATTCGTGGCGGACGAGGCGATCCCTCACCTCGCTCTCTCTTCTGTCAATACTGAGCGTTGCCCTGTCGCAGGCTCCCATCAATACCCTAAGGGTGGTCAGACGGTCCACCTTCTATCGTGCCATCCTCTCCTCCGTGGCCATTAATGAAAGGTCGGCTGCTTCCACGGAGAGGGGTGATCTTGCTCGTCGTGGGTCTTCGACGGGAGAGGTGGTCATATTGGGGGACGAGCATGTGGAGGTCGTGACCGTGCACGTGGTTACCGGGGCATCTGCCATTTTGCTCGTGGGTTATAAAAAAACCATTTTCCTTAAAATAAATATACCCTGGAAGAGGTAGGGGGATATCCTCGACGTTTAAAAAAAAACAAACCAAAATAAATTAACTAAATAAACGAGAATAAAAAGCAAATGAATTCCGGTAACGAATGACACGGTAAAATATAAAAATATCCAATTTATTCTCAATTAAGGTTCTGTTTCCAAATAATTATTCACGACGGTCTTTGCCGTAATTTCGGATATAAAAAGAAAATATCTAATAATGAGTACTCTCTTCCAGGCGTAGCTAGGGGAATTCTTCGAAAAATAATTTATCGGGTTATACTTTAAAAAACGACGTTATAACCAAGAAAATCGGGGTGGGGGAAGGGGGAAACCGTTCGCGATTACTTCAGCGGCACGGTTTTAAGGTAGGGTATTAATTCTCGGACAAAAAAAATAACCCAAACGGCTTAAATGAAACAATTTCGTTTCAATGCTCCATTATACAAAAAAAGAAAAGTGGCAAATCTTGAACAACAAATAATCTTTGTTGGCTCGGCTTAATCTGACTTTATAATTTTTGTCAGCGACTAAGCCGCTACTCTTGAGGAAGTAGTTACTTCCATCCGAAATCACAAAAAAAACAATGATTTCCAAATTATTCCTTGTATTTTACTGATGAAAATGGAAATTTTACGTTTCTTTATTTTTACCGTCCAACTGAATATTTATTCCTACAGGGATTTTGTTTCCCAGCCCAAAACACGAAGTGTCTCTTAAATTATTCAGAAGGACCAAAAAGAAACGGAAAGAAAAAAAATTAATGCGAGGGGGGTAAGTGGCGAAACGGGGTGACCGTTCGCGACGGGCTCAGCGTCACGGCCCTTAATGGGGCTTCGAAACAAAAGCAAAATAGATAGTGGTCATCCAATCAGCGAAACACAAAAAAATGGGGGGGGGGGATATTCGTGGTCAGCGAAAAAGCGGGGAAGCAAACAAAAGAAACGGGGTTATCCTACTCGTTAGTATAGCGTCATAGTCAGCGCAAAAATATAGCGCATACGTTTTTGCCAACTACCTCAGCTGCGCAAAAGCTCAAAAGCAAAACAGAAACAAAACAGGTATGCAAAAACTCAAAAAAAATACAGGTACACCAGGCTCAAAAATAAGGCGACATAAATAATCAATTCAAAAATAAACAATAGCAAAAATAATGTTCCCTTCCAAAATGATTCAATTATTCGTTGCACAAAGAAGCATGGTCCCAAATGAAATACTACAATGCCCTAAATAGCCAAAGCAATATACCACAAATACTAATTGTCAAGCACAAAAAATTAGTTTTATAAGGTAGCAAGGGTAAAATGCGGTCGCCGATAATACACACACAAAAAAATTCAAATCTTCAACACAACAAAAAAAATATCTTATGTTCTATTTAATTGCTGGCCAACAACCAAAAAAAATAATCGTGTGCGAAAAAATTTATTTTATAATTTTTATTTTTATTGTATTTTATTATTTTGTTAAATAACTTTTCTATATTTTTCCAGATATTTGAATCACCGGTGCTGTGGCGGGACAGGCTATACCCGTCAAGGGTGGCGGAAATTCGGATTACAAAAATAAAATCAATTTCAACAATCAAAAAAGAAAATAATATTTAACGTAAAAATGAAAAGGACAATAAACCACGATTTCTAGTAATAATAATAATAATAATAAATGTGAAAATTAATAATGATAATAATATTAACAATAATAGTCGTGGGCACTTTGAAAAAAAACGAAAGGTTTTCGAGCCCCGCGATGGTTGCCAAAATTCGTCACGGGTATCGCGTGTTAACGTAGGCAGAGGAGGAGGAAGGGGAAATTAATAAACGTTCAATCCCAAATTATAAAATTCATATATAATTTAATTTACAAAAAAAAGGAAAGTATTAGCTCGTGTTGTGCCCCAATATTAAGCGCATAATTTAAGACGCACAGTAACGAGTATATTCGATTTGCGAAATCAAGAGGCCAACGGCCCCTGTGCAACTCCGGCAGTTTCGGCAAGTGAAGCACCTCCAGAGGTGACTTTGGCGATACAAATTGCTAAATCGCAATCGAACGATTCGAACGTTCTCGAACGATTGATTGCGAAAACCCGAGCTAACAATTAGCCGAAAGGTTCAACCGAAAGGCAGTTTTCGGCCAGAAGCCGAAGCGGTCGATCTCAAGGCATAAAAAAGAATTGTAATTTTGTTGCCTAATTTTAAATAAAGTATAAGTTATTGAAGTTGCAACATCCTTACTTGGAGATTTACTCGGAACGGGCAAGATCCCCCATACCCTCGCCCTCGAGCACCCGACAACCCACCGTGTCAATTTACTCGAGAGCGAAATTCCGTGCTCTCCGCGCATCGTCAGAAGCCGAGGCACAACAGTCGATACAAAAAAAAAGAATTTAAGTTATTAATTTCAAGAAGAAAAAGAAAATAAAGGAAGACTCGATATAATAGAACTTAGTAATAAAATAATAATACTAATACTTTGACTCGAATTTAACGGGTTACTGGACACTCGAAGTCCCCACTCAATTTCTTGCCCGTTTCAAATGTTTTCCACAATTTATTTCGTATGTAATTTCTGACTCGAAGTTGTTGGGCGCCAGCCTTTCTCGGGTAACGCGTTTAACGCGACAACAAAAATTTTAAATTATTTTCCGATTTTGAATAATTGAATTTCGCGATTAATACAATAATACGTGGCGACGTGCATTCGCGCGAAACGTCACGCGGCCCGCCCGCCGGTCGAGGCCTTGCACAGCCCGACCGCGGCTACGCGTAGGCGAGGGGAAATTTCACGGGGGACGACGTGGGATCCGCCACGCACCATCTCTCAATGGTTCATCTCACAATTATTTCTCGCAATTGCTGTTCTCGCAAAATTCTTATTTCTCGCCCAATTATTATTTCTCACAAATTTATTATTCGCACAAAATTATATTTTTCGCAATTATTTTCCTCGAAATTGTTTTTCCTCACAAATTATTATTCGCAATTATTTTTCTCGAAATTGTTTTTCCTCACAAATTAATATTCGCAATGATTTTTCTATGACAAATTATTTTTCGGCGTCGCGCGCAGAATAGGGACGACGATTTGCGATATCACTGAAGGGCGGTAGGGATCGTGTCAAAAGTCGCCCGAGCGATTACACAAAGTCGCACTGAATCTAATCGGCTTTTAGCCGCTCTCGCAAAAAGAAAGAGGAGAATCTCACTCGGTACGCTAAACATCTCGGGTTCGTCGTATCCCTCTCAATCGTCTCTTTCTTTGGCTTTCTTTCTCTCTCTCTCTTTCCTTACTTCTCCGTGCTGGCTTCGCCGCGAGTTTTCCGAACAATTTTCGGCTGTTGCTGACCACGCTCCAGGACTTACTGGCTGGCCACGCCGGCCGGCTCCTTTATCTCGCCCGAATTTTTCCTCGAGATGGCGGAATTCCCATCGATTCTTGGTCGATCGATTCTTGGCGGCTCGCTCTTCCGGCCGATCCCGTCGATCGATCCCCCGACTCGATATACTCCCCGGCCGATAAGGAGGCCATGTCACGCGAAAGATTGGAGTCCGCGTGACGTTCGACGATTCCGGGGGATGGCGATAAGAGACCTCTGGTATAGCGAATGTCGATAAAGCAGTCCCCACGCAGCGACACGCAGTGCAACGACCAACAGCCTCCTGGACAAAAACGCTTCCAAATAACGGAACTTCCGGTGAATCGCAGCGCCACGAGTTGGGGTAGCGTTCGATGGGTTTAAGAACGCCACTTGGAAAGAGAGAGTCCGAGCCGCATGGCGACAGCAAACGTGTATAAGTTTTTTTCCTGTCACCCGAGATTTTGATAAAACTGATAAGTCAGCACCAGTATCTATTAGATATCTGGCCCCTGAACTTTTGTCGTTTATCACAAGACGGTATCGTTGCGCGCCCTCCGCGATCGCCAGTGCGCGAGCCGGCTCGACTAGTTTTCCGAATTCTTTTTAGCCCAGGAGCACGGCTCTCGGCATTTTTGTGCGTTTTCGCGAAATCTATTGTGGTAGTAGCACAAACTGTTTTCGCTTGCCTGTGCTGGAGGTTTTCGCTCTTGCGTGCATGAACGACTACGGCTACGTCGCATCTGCGCGCGATGTCGCTCGATCTCTCGGGACCTGCCCTCGATCAATTTCCTTAGCTCGGCGAGTCCAGTATCGTACCCTGAGTCCGGAAGGGCTTTCCACGACGTAGAAGAGACCGCGGCGATGCCAGGTTTTGAGACCTCAAGTATTTTGTCGGCTTGCAAGGCGAGTTTGGATAAATCGGTTACCTCGCTTATGGCCAAAATTCCTTTGACGTGGTCTGGTAACTGCTCCAGGAACAATGTTCGTAGTACATTCTCGTTGCATTGTCTCGCAGCGAGGTTGCGCAGCCTTTGGAGGGTGTTCGACGGCTTCTCGTCGACGAACTCGTTGGTTTGCAATAGCCTCCGCAGTTTGGACTCATTCGTCTCGTCGAATGAGCCAATGATCCTTGCTTTCAGAACCTCGTATTTGTTATCGGCTGGCGGTGTTACCAGGATGTCCGATACGAAACGGAGGACGGTTTGATGGAGGTTCACTATCAAATACCTGAACGTTGTTTCGTCGCTGGTGATTCGAGAGATAATGAACGCTGCCTCGGCCTGTGCGAACCATAGTACTGGGTTTTCCTTCCAGAACGGAGGTAGCTTGACCGCGCGTGTGGTGTTTATCGCTCCCTCGTCGTCGGTCTGCGAAGAAGGCCGTGGTTGGTTGGAATCGCTTGAGCTCATCATTGCGCTGTCGCGAGGATCACCCGATATACCGGCCTCGTCGTTCCCGTCGCTCGAGCTGGAGATTTTTTCGCCGGTAGGTTTTGCGGGCGAGTGTCTCACCGTAGGCATTTATGAGCTTGGCCAAAGATGACTTAAGCGCGTTCGCGCGATGCTGTCGAGAGAGTCCTTTTTTGTATGAGCGCGTGGCTTCACTTCGAAAACGTGTCACGTACGTTGATCCCGCGCGGCACTTCGTAATCCACGGCGATCACGTCGAGGTCACCAGTTATGTGGGGAATACGTATAGAGGGACGTTCACAACCCTCGCCGGCCACGAAGTAATTCGCAGAGAACTTATACACGTTTGCTGTGGCCATGCGGCTCGGACTCTCTCGTTCCAAGTGGCGTTCTTAAACCCATCGAACGCTACCCCAAGTCGTGGCGCTGCGGTTCACCGGAAGTTCCGTTATTTGGGAGCGTTTTTGTCCAGGAGGCTGTTGGTCGCTGCACTGCGTATTGCTGCGTGGGGGCTGCTTTATCGACAGTCGCTACACTGGAAGGCGAGCCCGATGGTCCGCGAGGCCGAGTGATGGCGCGGCTGCTGAACGTTCGTTGAGCCCTCACGGACGTGGCCTTACACGCCAGTCCGCGTGGTCGTGGCGCGGGGGGGTCAACGTAAAAAGGGTTACGGGGAGGGAACGGGAAGGAAAGGCGTCGCGGATTCTATATAATATACAACTTAGACTAATCTTAAAATTAACAATGTTATTTTCGTAAAGAGCGCGGCGGAGACTAAGCCCGAGCGTGGTCACGCGGGCTTTTTCTCGAAACCTTTGTAACGCAACGTCACAGTACATATTTTCCAATATAAAAATACGGATCCAATCGAAACATTAGTTTTTGGAATAAAAATTCCCCAAGTTTACCTGTTTTTCTCGCCGTTTACTCAGGTACCTCCCCTTAAATTAGTCTAGCACACATAACGATATAGTAATTATGTTTACGTCACACACCGATGGAATATATATATTTTTTATGGCTGCTGTTATTCAGTTTTGCGTTCAGGATTCTCGACAGGTTCTTGATCCATGCGAAATACTGTACAGTGTTATCCTCAGTATCTTGTATGCATAGCGAATTAATATGCTTTTCCGTCTTATGTTAAGCCACGTGTATCGCAACAATGGCTTTTTTTAATGGTATATACACGAATGTAGACATTGTTTTGAAAGTAATTTTTTTTAAATCTATGGTCGCTCGGAATTCAATATTCGGTAGATTTAATACTGTTGAATAATGTGGGTGAAAACATACATGGTCACTGTTTCGTTCAAGTGGGTATGAAGCTGCGACTATCGCCCATGCGAAATATTTAGTATCTCTTGATTGCACATAATTCGCAGCGCTTAAAATCATTATTTCCCGTGGCAATGACATAAAATATTCAACGCATATTGGTTTATCCTCATTTACATTTATTGTAAGATTACGTCTTTTTCATAAAGCTCAACCATTGTCACGTTGTCGAAATTCATCGAGCAGCTGTTAAAGTATCGATCATGACGCGTTCAACTCAATCTATCGCCAGATTAACCCATCGCCGTTGTGTCCTGCAGCCATGCGTATAAGATGAATACTTCAATCCTTCTTGATGCGATATTTGGACTATCAATAACTGTTGATATTCAGTTGATAATCGTCGGCGCTTATTTCGGCTTCACGTTTTCAGTACTTCGATGAACTCGACGATCCGTTGCTTCTCCGCAGTAGAGTCTTCGACCGAACTTGAGGGCGCAGCTTGGTTGTACAAGGTTTGTTTTGTTGGTTCACTGTTGTTCTCCACATAGACGAATTGAAAAGTCTTCCCCGAGAAATTATGTTAACTCTCTGCTTCATTCATAGTGTGGCGACTTTTGAGTGTCGTCGATGATAAAAAATGATCTCCCATCAGAAATATTTTTGTCGTTTCCTTCTAGCTCGGAAAATGTAATAGAATCACCTCTGTCAGTGTTTTAATATCGCGTTGGCCTCTATTACCGTGGAGAGCATGGAAAATAAATACATAAACAGAACTAGCAGGATCATCGGGACAAAAAAAAACATTTTGTGATCTGTGCTCAGACCTCGAGTGCATAGATCCCTAAAGTTTATTGTTTTTGTAATAAATATCGCGTTTTCCTATATGTGTTCTGGATATCCAAAGCATTACTTGAGGGCAATGTTATATATAAAAAATTCCCATTGTTGGTTGGAGCTGTATGAGTGCCATTTGCATTGGTTTGATGTTGCTCTGCGAAGAGCCTTAAAACTGGTGACAATCTGGACTCCATACATATACACTGCCGGCCAAAAGTATGGATACACCTAGAAAAATTTCGGGCCGCACTAAAAGTTGGATATCTCTGTGAAAAAAAAAGATATCCGAATTTCCAAGGCGGCATTTTAAAAGGGACAAATAAAGCTTCACTTTGCGTTTTGGGAAAAAAAATTCGATTTTTTTAGACCCGGAGCGCCATTTTGAAAATGACCGTTTTTTGGCTTTCTTTGGCTGTTTAAAATCGGCTGCACGCCTTCAGGACGTATTTTTGTCATTTTTTTTTCAAAGAACCTTAAAAGATAGAGCAATAGCTATCATTTCCTTTTTTCAGAAAGTTTCGTACGATTTTTTTTCACCGAGTTATCGCATTTTTTCTCTCAAAAAGACAATTTTGACAAGATGCTGCTAAAATGAGAAACCATGAGGTTTAGAGAAAATTGCCGAAAGGAAAAAAAGTTGCGTTACCTCGTTTTAAATCGAGCAGACTTTTTTAAAAAAATTTTAAAAAATTTTCTTGCTCCAACATTGCATAAAAAAAATTCAATTTTTTCTCTGAATTTTTAGCCGCACAAAACATCCACCTCTTACCTCTTACCTCATCTAAACGCCCTTTTCGTCGAAAACCCCACCTCTGGCTTTCAGCACTGCATCAACGATTCGTGGCATCCGATCCATTCACGAATCCAGCTGAGCTAAGTTGAGGGATCTCCACGCAGCTTGCAGTTTCTGCCACAGATCTTCGGCCGATGTTCGAGGCCAGCACTGTTAAGACGACGTTTCACTGTCGTCAGTGATATCGAGGTTTCCCTTCGTTCGTTAAATTTGGCACAGATTTCCGTTACTGTTAATCGACGATTTTTTTTGCTGGTAACGACGATATTTTGTTCGTCTGAGGACGTTGTCACTTTGGGTCGACCCGGACGATTGCGATTGAAATTCGTCTCGGACTTCTTAAATCTCCCGATAGTCGTCTGCACTCCTTTCAAAGACACGCGAGTTTGCCTGGCAATTTCGCTGTACGACAATCCCTTATCGCGCGACGCGATAATAGCCCCTCTTTTATACAGTGGAATTTCTTTTTTCCGTGCCATTTTGATCCGTTAAGAACAAGAAATTTGCATAAAAACTTGTCTATTGTAGACCACACGTGTTCGCATTCGAAGTTTTCGCACAACTAACTGGCTTTGTCAGCGCGACGCTCGCCCCATTATTCCAAAGAATCAAAAATTCAAACAAAAACGACGAGCGACAAAGAGAGCGAGAAAAAGGACACGAGAGAAATGGAATATCGACCCGCGAGAAATAGAATCTTTTTTACGCTCCACAAAGGTAAAATGTAAACAAAGACAAGAAGCTTTATTTCCGCTCCTCGTGTTTATATGAGGTAAGAGGTAAGAGGTGCATGTTTTGTGCGGCTAAAAATTGAGAAAGACAATTGAATTTCTTTTTTAATTCAATATTGGAGCAAAAAATTATTTTAAATAAAATTTGAAAAAATTCTGCTCGATTCAATACGATGTAGCGTAACTTTTTTTCCTTTTGGCAATTTTCTCTAAACCTCAGAGTTTGTCATTTCAGCAGCATCTTTTCAAAATTGTCTTTTTGAGAAAAAAATGCGATAACGCGATGAAAAAAAAAACGTACGAAACTTTCTACAAAAGGAAACTATAGCTATTGCTCCATCTTTTAAGGTTCTTTGGAAAAAAATGCCAAAAAAATGTTTGGAAGACGTGCAGCCGTTTTTAAATAGCCAAAAAGAGCCAAAAAACGGCCATTTTCAAAATGGCGCCCCGGGTCTAAAAGAAATCGAAAAATTTTTTTCCAAAACGCGAAGTGAAGCTCAATTTGTCCCTTTTAAAATGCTGCCTTGGAAATCCGGATATCTTTGTTTTTCCACAGAGATATCAAACTTTTAGTGCGGCGCGAAATTTTTCAAGGTGTATCCATACTTTTGGCCGGCAGTTTAGGAACGGGTGGCAATATATATGTTATCGTTCAGGAATGAAAACCAGAACTCTGTAGAATAAGAAAACCATAATTTTGCGGACCATTTTCTTCATACCATGGTTGTCGTAAAATTTGTATGGGTTTTCAAGTGTGAGCTTAGGTCGTAAAGGCCCGCGAGTGCTCGCACTAAGGAAAACAGTTTCACAACTTACAAAGTAATATTTTGCCGTCTTTATCTCCGATCGGTTATATTAGAAGGCTGATAGCATTGCCTTTCAGACTTTTTTTATACTGCAATTCATATAGAGTCGGGGATGGAGTAGAAAAAATGGAACGATAGGGCATGTGAGGGATTATATTGGTTTTTAACGATGAGCCGCGTTTATGACTGAAATGTAACGCCATCCATTATCTGGACCGAATATTGAACACGGTGTCAGGGGCATGCGTAAAGGGACAAAATTGGTGCAACTTGATAGGGTGCCTGTGCTCAAGTCGCACATGTATAGCAATCTGAAATGTCAAAATACGAAAATCCATAAGCTGTTTCCAATCGTGGTTTTATGGAGATCTTAAAGTTCAGCACTTGAGACCGGTCGTAGCAGGTCAGCCTTCGCCTGTACAATGGAGGGTCACTATTTTGTATAGTGCATACACACCGTTGTCGATAGTTAAGAACATTCAGAAAAAATCCTTCGTTTGTCTTTAGCCTAGATGTGACGTCTTAGAAGGCGATTTTTTCTACACACCTCCACTATTTCCCACATGTTGGAGAGAAAAACCGTTTGCATATCCTAATATCGAAGTATGGAATAATTCGAGCAATACATGACCATATCCACCATACTACAACCCAGTTAGGGTCCAAAATCGAAATCTCAAAGATGATCGGGACAACATTTTTCACCATTCCAGTCTCCAAGCTCTGAGGCGTGTTTTTAAACGGAAGAGCCACAGACCAGTGCAACCAAATAGACGTTATAGATATAGACGAACTGGACAGTAATGTTCGATCGGTAGGTTCCGCGGATGACAGTGGCTCTGATGGTAAATACCATGATGTGCGGAAAAATAGAATGAACATGGTTCAGTTTCATCTTCTGAACCAGAATACCGTATATGGTGTAAATTAATTTTACTTCACGACAATCGCTCTAAGAGTGTGCGGTCACTACCATGAACGCTATGTAGAAATGAGAGGAATCTTCTGCAATGACTGCGAAGATCCACTACACCAAGTTGTCACACCCGACGTGTGTTCCACCTGTATGAATGTATACCGGGCTAATTGCGAGTATTGACATTACAAGGTTAGGATCATTCTACATAATATCATTGTGCGTCACGGATATTAATGTTTTATTAATGCATGTTTTATTTGTTTCAGAACGATTGTATCGCTGTCGATATTTTTAAAATGCACACACACACACGCGCGCGCGCGCAATATTCTGTAGAACAAAGTATGATAAACTGTATTTAAACTCGTCATCCATTATGGATAAAATGTGTAAAAAACTATTTTGTATGCACTTCCTAGCTAAAAAAATTAAACAAAAAAGTACTTATTAATTACGATTGTTACCTCCTATCCCCGCTCCGCAACTATGGTAACCGTGATGGTAACCGCATTACAGGCACATGCGGTAGCCTGCCCCCTGCCCCTCACAGCCATCGTCGACGATGACTTCCCACTCCCATCCGCCGGTCTATGGCAAGCATTCGGAACAATGGCTAACCCCCTCACCAGAGACATCCTCGCATACACCTAGCCGCCCTGGCAGCCCCTTGGCTCTGCCATGACGTCACACCGTCTCGTTCCCCACTACCTTTGCGGCCGTGGCCCAAACGATCGCGAAGCCCAGATTAACGGCCAAGAAGGTTTTGCTGTGTGTTTGGTGGGATTGGAAGGAAATAATCAACTATGAACGGCTCCCATCGGGCTAAACACTTAATTCGGACCTCCACTGCCAACAACTGACTAGATTGAAGCAGGCGATCGACCAGAAGCGACCAGAATCGGCCAATAGGAAGGGTGCTGTTTTCCATCAAGACAACGCTAGGCCGCACATGTCTTTAACGACGCGCCAGCAGCTCCGAGAGCTAGGATGGGAGGTTCTATCGCACCCGCTGTATAGCCCACACCTGCCACCAAGCGATTATCACCTTTTCAAGCATTTGCAAAATTTTCTTGATGGTACGAAACTAGCCTCAATAGAGGCTTGTGAAAATGAGCTGGTTACGTTTTTTACCAATAGGGACGAGGATTTCTTCAATTGTGGCCCTTATGAAAGCGCCTTCAAAATGGATAAAAGTTATCGAACAAAACGGCGCATATTTGATCTAAATCCGATAATCCTAACTATGTTAATTTCATCGTTGAAACAAAGCGAAAAAACGCTCAAAACTTTTTACTTACCCTAATATCGTCGACGTTAACTTATGCTTTTCCTTCGTCCTCCACTGTTCCGAAATTGAAATGCTGGCAGTCGTCATGACAAAAGTCATCGCCTGAAAGAAGTAGCATACTGTCAGTCCCAGAAGTCAGAAATAATTGATATCTGACAATGCTAGAAAATAAAAAGCCCCCTGTGTCATAAAATGACAGGAGACTGTGCCCAGGCACAGTGATTTTTTTTTCAGAACAGTTATGTAGTGTTAAATAGTTTGAAATATTTCTAGGATTAAGAGGTACACATGATAACTTGTTAACTGAATAAATGATGTATTAAATTATTTTAATTAAATCACAAAATAATAGAAACCCTATTTACCAGAGAACTGTTGAATCAAGCGGCCCTGTCACGTCATTCAGTCACAAACTCAGGATGCACACGGAACAATATGTCGCTAGCTAGCTTAGCTCGGCATTTGGAAGAACACCGTTGACGTTTCGTTTATCGCAATGAATTACGTCTAATAAACGAAATAGGAATTAGGTGCGTTTTTTAAGTTAAACCAGAGGACTGTTTTGAAATGTTTAGAACAAGGTTTGAGTGATAGTTTTTCATATTGGAAAAGTAAATTTTATTCTACATTTTCATATTGAAAAAGTAAATTTTTATTCTAGTTAGACTTATGAATGTTAGATTTAGGTAATGTTAACTCTATAAATAAATATTAGCCGTGAAATTTGTCACTCTATAAATGGGACACGATTGGTGACTGTGTTTTAGGATGTTTAAAAGATATTAAATTAATATTAACATATTAAATCATTATATGCGGCATGGCGCACCAAAACCAGGCAACGAATTATCGTTTAGATATACAGGGTGAGGCACATAAAGTATTACAGAGCAATAGCACTCATACTATTGATCATATCCAAAAATGTTTGAGACAAAAATGTCAGTGTTCGAGAAGGCCGTCATGCTGGACCATCCTATTTTTTATTCGGTGAAGGCGCTGAAGCTATGTCAAGGTCAACACCACTTTTTCAAACGGAACCGTGTATTTTTTTTCGATGACAGTATTACCGATTTTAAGACGAATTCAGCGACCTGCAACACAAGGTCATTCCTCGATGGATGAGAACTGTATCATTTCAAGATCCGTGGTCCGTTAATTGTTGGTGCAGCATTGTCGGCGATCACGTAATTGGTCCATATTTTTTTAAGATAGCCCGACTGGGCAAGTTTACGCAAACTTGCTGCAAAACATACTGCCTCAATTACTGGAAGACATGCCGCACGAACATGTGGATGCAACACGACGGTTTACCACCCCATTATGCTCTGTGTTTAAGACAAGTGATGAATAAGATTTTTGGTGATAAGTGGATAGGACGAGGCGGCCCTGTAGCTAGGCCACCTCGTTCGCCAGATCTAACAACACCAGGTTACATTTTATGGGGTTTTGTCAAAGAACGGTTAATGGTGGTAGCACCTACCACGCCTGACGACATGAAAGAAAGAATACACCGAGTATGTACCGAAATTACACCACAAATGTTGGCTGAAGTTAGACGGTCTTTTCATCAGCGAATTAACAGCTGCTTACAAAGCGGGGGTCATCACTTCCAGCATCTTCCGTAGATAGACCCAAACTAAGGTTAGTAGATCCTTTAAAAGTGATTATTCCGATATTTTCGATTTTTCGACTATTTTCATACTTTGCGTGACTAAAATGACATCCCGTTGTAGGTAGCTGAATTCGTCTTAAAATCGGTAATAACCTCATTGAAAAAAATACATGGTTCGATTTAAAAAAGTGGAGTTGACCTTGACGTACCGTCAGCGCCTCCACCGATAAAAAAAATAGGGTGGTCCAGTATGACAGCCTTCTCGAAAACTGAAACTTTTGTCTGAAACATTTTTGGATATGATCAATACTTTGAGTCCTATTGCTTTGTTACACTTTATGTACCTCATCCTGTATACAGGTCGGTAGTAATAACTTTGAATCCATAAAATTTGCCTGGTACATCAATTTTCCAATTAGTGGAGAAACATCCATATACTGTGACGGATATTTTCCTTTGGCTCTCTCGATCCTCGGGAGAGGTTCGCGTCACCTTCGGCCGTCCACTTGCGCTCTAGTAAGCGCTCTAGTAAGCGCCATCTAACTTTGTTTTTTTTCGGATTCGCGATCGGTATGACCTGATGGATGGATGGAACTACTTACCTCCCACCAAACGGCATAAACATAAAATCTTCAATAAACTAAACAAAAACGCGGGGTAAAAATGGAACGAGTCGGTTATTAGGAATCACGGAAATGACGAACCGCAACTAGGAGCATCAGTGTGAGTGAACGGTCGCGTTAGTGCACAACGACTCGGCCTTCAAAGTACGGAAGCGAGGGTTGGGATCTGATTTCGATAGATAGGGAACCGTAACGAGATCATCGAGAACCCAACGGTTGTTATTTTATCGCGGAAACTACACGACACCTAAATCGTTAATATCAAAATTCGGAAATTAACCGGAAACCCACTGATAAACCTCAGGCTTACCTTGGTAGAGAAATCTCGGCGATTATTCCCCGACACACGGTAGCACACTTTTCACGAAAGCACACTTCATAACTCGCGGTTGACTAGCGCGAGCGGGAACGATACCGAGCGTGTCGACTGAAAAACTGTCAACACGAATGTTACATGAGGCAGACTGTTACTTCGAGACCTTTCCGTAAAATCAAAATCTAGACGTCATATTTGTTGACCTATACCTTCTGCCCTCTGACGCGAATCGCCTCTTTATGCTATCAGTAACTTATCGGGAAATTTTTCTGCGGTAACTTATGGAGAGATCGCATCTCCTGGTGCACAGCGAAAACAGGGCACCTGAACTGAACCCAAAATCACCACGGATGGGTACCATGACCTTCTGCCGGTAACCTTAACCTTCGCCCGTTCTCAACCGTTCATGCTCCTTTTCCATGTGTCACCTGCATTACGCCTGACCCTCCGACGATGCTGGAGGATCTCCGTCAAGCGCTCATCTCCATTGGGCAGTTCGATACTTGAAGCCATAGCCCCCTCGACGGTTAAGAACGCCTGAAAACCCAACAAAACTCAACTAAATAAAATTCTCGATATCGATAACGCGCAACTCTAAGCTGTAGCTGTGGCGAATCGGAAGGGTCTGACCATACGGCAAAAAAACTGACCGGTAGATGTTCAGGCCCTTTGTGGCCCTGAGCTACGAAAAACCATGTCAGAATACATAATATAATATGTTTCTGATTCTGAGTGAGGCTCTTTGACAGCTTTAACCGCTAGTCATGGTTACAGCGTTTATAAGCATGAAAGTCCTTTTTAGCGCCTTTTTAGGGCGAATAATAAATTGAACGAAAGTTCCCCGTGTCGAAAGTACATCATTCAAAGAGTAAGTCGAATGCGGAGAATAAACGGCCCTTTTTAGGGCCAAACCTACATTTGCCAAAGATTCATCGTGTCCCATATTCAATCCTCAACAAATTCTTAGCAATTAAGAGTAAGACGCCAAGCAGTCCATTGAGCTCATATATCTACATAATATTTTACACTGGAGGAAATAAAATGCCACAAACGTGGAATCGTGTTGCATTGAACATAGGTAAGAAAAAATGTATATTTTCAGTAATGGAAAGTCTCGTTGAGGTACTGTTTGTGAAAATGAAATTAATTTTCACGTACTGAAAGATGTGAGCAATAAAAATATTTTTTTCATTGTTCAAACACAACGAAAAACGTATACCCATAGGAATCGAGCCGTTAAAAATATCGACTAGCTCGCATCAAGCGCAACTACTGAAAAAAGTATTGAGATACTGCGATGTCAAATAGGGATTTTTTGCCCGATCACAGAAAAACGAAAACAACTTTACATATCCCGAGGACCAAATAAAAATTTGTATTGCATCGAACATACGCAATGAAAAGTTCTTAGCGCTTTCGGCATCGAAGGGAAAAAGAAATATGAGGCTGTCTTAAGGATCAAAAAGATAGCTGATTAGCAGATTACCCGTATTTTTTTAGATGGCTGATATTTTGGGAAAAAGAAGAAACATCTTTCGCTCTTTTGCCAAAAACATGGATTTGTCGCAGCGAGCGGAGACATTGAATATATTTCTCGGTATACAAGAGCAAGGTCTTAATTTTTTCTCACATCAACAGAAGGTACAAAATATATATATCCATGACAATCTAATTTTCGGTTGTTGTGAAAAATTCATAGACTGGCTTCTCTGCAGCTAGAAGTTTGAGGAGGTGCAGTCCATGATTTCAGCTTCGTAGTCTCTGAAAGTATAAAATGTTGATTGTTTTTAATCAGTGTAAGATGAACCCCCTAAGAACCTTTAACGAGTAAAAAAACGCGAAGTAAAAAAAAAGCCCCGAAAAAATTATCGGTTCCGCTATTTACGAAATTTTAATTAACCTCGGAATATTTGTGATTTTGTTCAACCAATATTTTTATGTCGATTATTACTTTTTCAATTCAGACGTAAAAAAGAAGTGAAATAACTTTTTTATGAAAAAGCTAAGGAAATTTACTAGAAACGTACACAAAATTGTAAAACTCTAGAAATACTATTTTTCTCAATATTTAATTTTGAAAAACCATAGTGCTATTATATTAAAACGTTCGAACACAATTATATACCTCACAATTATATAAAAGTACAATGTATTGAGACGGAAAAGACCGTCTCATGAAATCAACAACAGAATATCGCCCCAAGGAGGCTTAGGAGTCAAGCGATTTCGGGAAACGGAAGGGGTAAAGGGTAAAAACATACCAAGACCAAGAGGTCCGCCATGTTGGTCGAACCGACCACGCTAATTAAATTAATGGCGGACAATAACAAAGGGTCACTAACGGTCACCGAGGTAAATTCAGACGCATACAGAAGAGAGGGAAAAGCGGTAAAATCCGGATAACCGCTAATCTAATTAAAGGAAGACGGAAGAGAAGGGGACCGAAAAAGCGGTAAAATAGAAGTATAAAAGGACGATAATTTTGGAGGAAAGGCACTCTTTGAGTCCCTCGTGGATCGACTAGTACTGCTTGGCAAAGTACATCCCTAGTGGAAGGAAACGCTGGGAACACGGAACGTTGAGAAAGGAGAGAAACAAGGAGTCGCACCTAAAAAGCATTAGAAAGAACTCTTTGAATCCCTCGTGGATCGACAAGTACTGCTGGACCAAGTACAGCCCTTGCGGAGTGGAAAGGTCTGGAACACGGAACGTTGAGAAACAAGAGAAACAAGGAGTCGCACCTAAAAAGCATTAGAAAGAACTCTTTGAGTCCCTCGTGGATCGACTAGTACTGCTTGGCAAAGTACATCCCTAGTGGAAGGAAACGCTGGGAACACGGAACGTTGAGAAAGGAGAGAAACAAGGAGTCGCACCTAAAAAGCATTAGAAAGAACTCTTTGAATCCCTCGTGGATCGACAAGTACTGCTGGACCAAGTACAGCCCTTGCGGAGTGGAAAGGTCTGGAACACGGAACGTTGAGAAACAAGAGAAACAAGGAGTCGCGCCAAAAAGGCATTCGAGAGCTCTCTTCATTTTTTGGGAGATAACAAGTACTGCTGGACCAAGTACATCCCTCGCGGATCGGAAACGTCTGGAACACGGAACGTTAAGGAACAAAAAACGAAGAAGAATTACATTAAATTAAATTTGTGAGAAAATATTGGAAAAACAAAGAAAAATAAAAAAGGGCAATAAGGAAAGTTAACCACTTAAGGGTAACAACTAATTATCGAAAAATAGATAGGAAGATTATCGCAGGAGAAAATAGGATACGAGAAGGTATCATTACGAGCGAGCGGGACGATAGATATAAGGGAAAAATATTAAATATTGGAAAAGACGAGAAATATCATATTAGGAGATAAGAAAGTACACGCTACAGTCATACGAAACAAACACCCACACATATACACACTCACACACACACACCCGCAGAAAAACACCGTAATAATCGAGTAACGCGGATCAGGATCACAGAAACTACAAGGAGGTATCCCGAAATTACGAGAGCCCCGAAATCTGTGCAAAAAAGGGTCATTCGAGTGCTCGCGGCATATCACTCGATTAAACTATCATAGACAGGTAGGTGGCGACATCGCACGCCAAGATCAAGGACCGGGCAACAAATTATCGACGCGCGATAATTGATCGGGAGATAGCGTAGATCACCGCGACTCGAAGGGCAGCGCTAGGGTGGGGGAAGTGGATCTCGACGCGTGACGAGAGAGAGCGCGCGCCTACGACCCGTCGAGCGCGAGTCCTAGCGCCACGAGTGAGAGAGCGCGGTGACTAGACGCGCTCGAAGGGAAAGTCCCAAGGGAAAGTACCGCGGCGCTATAGGCAAAGCATCGATACCTACCGCGCCGATAGCGACCACCCGTGATAATCGATATCGATCCAGGATAAAAGCTCAAGCCGACCGAAATGTACCGTGCGAGTAATCAGTAATTGACCGACCGAGACATATATTGCGAAACACACTATAAAACAACACAAACAATACATTACACTCATACATAGCGTTATTTTATTTTATATCGAGCCATAAAAAACTTGAATAAATCATATTTTGTTAAAAATACCCAAAACACCTGAGTTTCTACTAATTTCTTCCCTGTTCGAGTCCCCGAACCTATAAATTTATTTGTAACGAATTAACACCCGTTACAGTATGCATCATACAAGTACTGTATGCATGTACTAGGTGTGCAACTAAGTTTCCGGGGTTTTTTTACTAATAAAAAATCGAAAATTTCAAGACAAATACAAAAAATGGTTCATTCGGAGTATTGGCCCTCGCTATTTACACATTTTTACCATCTCTCTGGCAATACATAAGTACCGCGACGATAAAAAGACGCGCCTTGGGACTGAAACCATTCGTCCAACCAATTTTGTACTGCATCGTAATTGGCCAAGTGTAGCCCACCAAAGCCATGCGCCATCGACCGGAACAAGTGATAGTCTCATGGGGCCAGGTCTGGCGAATACGGCGGGTGCGGTAGCAGATCCCATTTCAGTGTTTTTATGGTGTCATGGACGGTGGAACTGCGATGGCACGGAGCGTTGTCGTGCTGCAATATCACACGTTCGTGTTTCGTGTCCAATTCCTGCCGTTTTTCGAGCAATGCGTGGTAAAGGCAATGGGGATATTTGGGGTGGTGACGTTAAATGGTTCACCCTGCATAAAAGTACAACGTATGCATCACACAAGTACGGTGTGTACGTATCACTGGAAATGCTGTGCAACAACTTGGCGTGCATGGTTAAGAAGACGAGCTCAGGAAGATACCCGATTTTCTTACAGGAACGTTCCTACTGTTTGGAAAAGTAATTTTAGCACCAATTTATCTTCGTAGATTGTTTCAAATTGTAACTTCACATCAGTTAGCGCCGCAGGTATACAGGAATAATCCTGTACACCCGATGCGCTGATCCTGTATAGAAATACGATGTTCGACTATACTTGGACAGACTATCGGAAATGGAGCAAACGGTTTCGAGAGTAATATCAATATTCCTTTTCCACCAGCAAGTGAGGCGCACCGTAATTAAAACCTTCAGCTTGCCAAAACTATGCCCATTTTTATACAACGTAATAGATTTCATGAGGTGTATGATGGTTCTGCAATATAGAGTTGTGAAGTACGAGACGAGATCAAGGTGTCGCCCAGAACGACAAGCGGCAGTAAGATAGTTTAAGGCGGTCCTCTAGCTTCTCGGCTATTTTTTTACGGCTTTTTCAATAATTTTTTACGGGCAAAGCATTGAAATAATCAATCTCATTGTTTTTGCATAATCTTTATTAACATTTAAATAAGCTTTACAAATTTTTTGAAGTAAAAATATATAATAGAATAAAAGTTATAGTGGCCGACAGGAAGACATCAAGTAAAAGAGGTGCTTGACGGTGACCAAGATTGCGGCTGTTCTGCTTATCTGATATCAAAAAACCAAACGGCATTTTAATCTTCATATTTAAGACTAGCAATTGAACTAGATTGAATTCTAAATTACAAAAATTGACTTTTTTATACAGTTTTGAAATTTCTATTTTTTACTAATTTTTTCTCATGTTTTTCGCTCGTACAAAAAAAACTATCGAAGCAATCATGATAATCCTAGTTCAATCGCTGGCTTATAACATATTAAAGATATTGTATAAATTTGAACAAGATCGGTGCAGTAGTTTCCGATATATCGTGGTCGCCGTTTCGAAAAATGGTCTTTCGAGAAAAACGCGTTTGAAAGTTCGCGCTTGTGATTTCTACTAAAGATTTCATCTCACCGTCAATCTGCTATGCCTGGACCATACAATAGGCCTTCCACTTCTTCTTGGAAGTCACGCAGAGCTGCTCCGTCTTCCCTTTTCGCGATTCGGGCCTGTTTTACAACATCACTCGTGCGCCTTTCTGAACGGTCCATTCGAGAGCTATCACGCTGTTGAACATATCCTTTAGCTTGTGGCCTGATTTTCACTCCCATGGTTTCCAAGGTCTTCAGGATAGATTTGAATCCTTCGTTGAAGATTATGACAGCGAGAAACATGGCGATTTCAACCACTTTTGGCCCAGAAGGGAGGTGCTTCGGAGCAAAAGTCCAGATTAACGAATTGAGCGACTCGTTATTATTTTGAGTTTCTGCTCCCAGGCATCTGCTTAACAATTCTTCTTTGGATAAATCCTCATAAATTGGCTTTATAACTTTTTGAACTGCTTCAGAAAGAGGCGGTTTATTGTGTTTGAATTGCTCTGCCGCTCCGAGAAACTCAGATCTGCGCCATTTGCACCAACTACATTCACCTGCAGGACAATTTTGATGCTGTGGTTTGCTGTCTGTGGAAATCTTGTAATAGAATGTTGCCCAAATTTCCGTTCTCATATCCTCGATAGAATCTGGATGCCTCCGAATAGCTTATCCATAATACGTTGTCATCTCACCAATCTATTTATCAGTGAGTTTTCCTGCACCTTTCCCACCACTGCCTTTATTAGATTTTTTTGCATTTCGGAGCCGAGTCCCTATCCTCTTTTCAAAGTGTCCAACACACTCTTTTTTTACAACAACATCTCCATATGGTTCTGCCTTCAAAATACCGTTGAATGTCTTGCTGTCACCATCTCCTATGTATGTCGTATATCGAACTTGATCTTTATCTACTGAACGAGAAAACATTTTCACAACTGCATCTATTTCCATCTTCCCAGAACTTCCAGTATGATTTCGAGTACAATTTTTTTCATGATCATCGAGCCATCCTGCATATCCAACTGGATCACAATTTTTTTTATTTTTCTACAAATTGCATCAAGCACAAAAGCTACTCATTACACACGCATCAACCACTTTACCGGTGTACTTGGTAATTAAAGTTGAAACTCCGAATAAAGATGAAAATCCTCTTTTTTTCCATGTGCTATCTCCAGATACGGTGAATTCATTTTCTGCTTTTCCTTGTTCTTGAAGGACTTCCTTTTCTTGATTAACCGCAATCGACAACACTGTATCAAAAACGGCCGAAGAAGCTGAGTGAATATTTTCTAATATGGAATAGTACGTGTTCAAAGCAAAACCTTGCCCCATATCCATCAGTCCACAGAAAGTTCTATAGCCTTGATAACCGACTCCCAACAAACGCATCACGAAAACTAAGCGACGATTTATTTCGTAGGCTTTACCGATTTTTGGGCATGAATCTATTTCTTTTTCTTTCTCACACTTGCACGCCATAGAAATTGTAAATCCCAATCCTCGTATATCACGTTGATGGAAAGTCACCGTACTTTTGCACTCTTCACAAATAACAGCCGAAGAAATGGTTGAAAATACATTCACAAAATTCAAAATACAATACAAAACAGTATGTTCAACGTTCACTTCAAAATTTTTATTTTGACGAAGTTTCTCCGCTGACGCCGATGTCAACGACTTGTCTTGTTCAAAAGTGTGTCGGTTGCCTGCGAATTTTCGCTTTTTAGGTCGATCGTAACGAGCCGAGGCGTCTCTATTTCTTTTCTTTAACATTTTGAAAAGTATTTTCAAAAAATCAGCTACGTGCGACTCGCAAGAGAAAATATAGTACGCTTCGCAACTGCCACAGCAAAACTGAACAAACCGACGCCTCACGGCGTCTTAGTCAATATTCGAAAGCGTCTGTCAACGGTCTCGGCTACCCTTTACTCGGGCCTAATTCACAAAAGGTTCAGGTAGCAGTTAGATTTAGGGATATCAATATAATGGTCAGCGTCGCTCGGCTTTCGGAGCAGCCCGGCGCGCGCTCCGCATACCTGTCCGTTTCAGGGCCGTAACTTGTGAACCACTTCGCATATCGAAAAATCCTTTGGCACACATTTTCTACACATGCTGTAGATGTGATTTATGAAGAAAAAAAATCAACTTTTTCGACCCGAGAAACTAGAGGACCGCCGCAAGGTAGTTCTAGCACGGCTGCATAAGTCAAAAGAAAACTGAAGCGAAAATTCTCAGAAAAAAGCCATATGGCCAAGTAAAAATAATGTCATCAGCTTACATGAATATTCCAGACCATATGAAAATCTTGAACGTCAAAACAATTTAAATAAATAAATTGAATAAAAATTTGTTTCGCGCAGTTCCCGTCAAAAATTGAAACGTGAAACGTTGCTCTATTCGTATATCCGTGTGATTCATTTATCTGCGTGTATGCGTGCCGAAAGTGAGTTTATGGGTATCAGTGATCTCTCTACACCGTGCTCTACACATAGCCCAACGTAACCTCAAATATTTAATACTAGTGAGTGCGAACCAGTGAAACTTGTGACGATTGTGACTAAAATAAAGAGAACATCAAAAAGATGTCTGAAAAAAGACTGAAAGGGAAATTTATACGAACGAGAGAGCTGGTCAGAAGGGAAAAAGTTAGCACTGCTGTGAGCGAGCGTTGGAAAGAGAAGCGCAACAAATCAATCGACGAAAACCGCGACATTTCGAACGTATGCGAAGGAAATCGCATCTTCAACTTATCTGCTCTAGCAAACAATCTGCAGTGCAAAGTTTGCAAAGGCACACTCTCATTTAAAAATGTGGTTCAAGAGACAAGGGATGGACTACATTTTACATTTTTAATTAAATGTCTAAAGTGCGAGGTAATCAATCAGGTTCATTCAGGCGATCATCATGCAGTGAACAACGAGCAAACCCAGGCTCATCTAGCGGGAAAAAATCACAATTATATCACAACCAATGCAGTTCTCGGTAAGTATATATATTTAAAAAAAATATTTTTCCAAGTTGATTCATAAATGATTGAAACGAGTTATCTTTTCTAGGTACAATCTGTTGTATCCGCTAATTTACGCAATTCAACGAAACGACCAAAACGGTCGAGAAAGTATTTGCGAAACGGCATTGCAGACCGTTTCGCATCCTCCTTGCGAAAGAGTCACACTTTTGCCAAAATGCAAACGTCAAAAAGACACTTTGCGAGACGTCCTGACGAAGCATCGGATGATGTTCGATCTAGGGCAAATTGCGACAATCAGAGTCGACAATTAAGAGAAGTGACCAGGGAGTAGTCAGTCTTTGGTTGGCTTCTGAACGGTGCGGTCCTAAGGTACGACCGACACACTGTAAATTCAATTATAGGACCAGCCCAGCAATAAACTTGAATTCCTATTCAACGAACTTGAGTTCCAACTCTTAATTTCGCAACGATCCCAAAAATACCTATCCCGGGTTCTCGAGCCGGGGATACAACATTGGTGGCAGCGGTGGAATCTGCCGAAAAGTTCGTACGTTGTGTGTGGATACGCACAACTACCACTCAAGCACCATATGCGAGTGACCGAGTCACCCGTGTGCTAGGGCGAGCCAGCCCGACCGAGTCGGAAGAGGAATACAGAGGAAAGGCTACCGCCAAGTAGAGCCAATCCCAGAAAACTCGGATCCCGACGATCAACGGAAGAAGGACTCAGCAATCGGAGAAATCGTACCCAGAAGCAGTGTACGAAACAAAGGAACGAAGAACAGGACGATCAGCAGTTCATCAATCAGCATGCATCTTGCGATCATCTACCTGTAAGTGACGGAACATTTCATAAATAAAAATCCTCCAAAGCCAGAGAATTCGTCTATGTCGGACGAAGAAATAGCAGACCGGTATCGATTGCGAGGGAGAGACGAACTATCGCGATCGCTAGATTCGTTTTTAACACTGTCGTCATTTACGACGGTGAAAATGATTTCGGCCGAAAGCGTCGTAGGCAAAATCCAAGCACAGAAAAATTAGATTTGACTCCCATAACGTACGCGAAATATTTAAATCCGAAGCGACAACTTAATCAGCCTTCGGAACACAATTCGTCAGACGCGTCGTCCAGTGCTGACGAAACATTTAATCCCGTTGAAATCGAAAGAAATCGTGAATTAAATCGCCAAGATTTTACGTTATCAAATCAACGGACAGTAACAGTGGCCGAACATGACGACTATATGTCAATGAAAGAGGCTCGAATGAGCATCCATGTATTCGACGCCTCCAAACCAGAAGATGTTACAGATTTTATACGAGCAATAAAATACGCGTTGACTTGAGTCCGTCCCGAAAATGTCGCGGATTTATTACAAGCTATATTGCATCTCAAATTGCAAGGCAAGGCCGCGACAGACCTGTGTTACAAAGACGTAGAGACGTTCGACGATTTGCTGACGTTATTAAAATCACTGTACGATGCGAAGCAAACAGTCCCCGCGCTACAAATCGAATTCAATTCCTGTAGACAAAAACATGACGAGAGTGTACAAGTTTACGCAAACCGCGTCGAGTCTATAATGATGGATTTAATCACGGGTTGCACGCTCATGGTGAATTCGGAATCTGGTCGAAGAGCAATCGAACAGTTAATTAGGAATTTTGCCCTGAATAATTCCGAACATGGACTTCGCAAGGACCTACAGCTAATAGTAAGGTCACGAGGGTACCACGAGTTGGGGGAAGCAATCCGCGGAGCAATCGAAGAGGAAAAGTCGGTCGAAGGGACCAAAACAATCGCGAAGAGCGTCTCACACAGTAGCGGACAGTCCGCACCGTCACACGCCCACGAGGGGCGAAAATCGTTCCCATTTCAAAGGCCCGCGTCGTATCAGGCGCATACACAAGCGCGTTATAGCTTGCCAGTGCCAACGAAAACAATTAATCACGCAGAAATAATTTGCAATTATTGCAAAAAACCAGGTCACAGATATAATGACTGTAGAAGAAGGCCAGGATGGCAAGGCCCGAATAATCCACAGAAGCATTAGAATTACGTGCAAAACAATAAGTTCCCAAGAAAACAAAATGAATATACGCTGAGCGAAAAAACCCAAGAAAATACGGCCAAAAGAACCGTCAGTTCGTTAGTAGTCGGCGTTCTTTCCATACAGAAAGAAACAAAAAGCGTTCAAGTGAACAAGCGAAAAATACCGCAAACAAAAATAATGACATTCTACTTGGACAGCCATATGTACACAATGGCAAGGCACCCAGAAGAATTTACCATGCCAGCACTCAGCTGCCGCGACTACACGCCAGTGACCTACATATAGCGTCAAAGCAGGCTCGCGACAAAATGCTGACGCTCCGTTGTGACACAGGGGCCCAGTGCAGCATTGTAAATGTGAATGAGTTGGATCCAGAAACACCCATCGGGGACGAGGTAATAGAACTTCATGGCCTCGGGGGCAAGGCGTTCTGTACGCTCTGCAGAGCTGAGCTGAAACTGGACACCCTCGCCGCTGTCATAACACACAAATTCCACGTGATCGGCAAGGAAGTAGGTTAGCAGTAGACGGACTCCTTGGAATGGACTGTATAGTCGAAAAGGGAATAAACATACTAAGAGGAAAAATGATATGAATTAAAGGGCACAAAATACCGTTTGTACACGGCACGAAATACTTAAAAATACCCGCCCGCACAGAATGTATAGTGCAGGCGAGGACGATGGGAAAAGGCGAAGGAGTTACAAGGGAATAAAAAATCCAAAAGGGACAATGGGAAAAGCCGTCGTAAAGGCAGAGCCTAACACTTGCCCTATAACAATAATGAACGTGCTCGAGAAAGAGCAAATTATCAAAAGACCTACGGTCGAATTGGAAAAATAGGAAATCGACAAAATTAGCCTGGGAAAAGAAAACTGCGACAAAAAGAAGAAAGAAGAGGAAACGCATCAAGACGTCGAAAAAATCGCAGAATTACGAAAGCAAAGGATGGAAAAATTAGGACGCGAGATTAAGGGGAACTCGCATTTGAACGCGGAAGAGGAAACAATTTTGCGACAAATTTGCGAGGAATTTCCCGACGTATTTCATCTCGAAGGAGAGCTGCTAGGTTGTACAAGAGCAGTCGAGCATCGGATACCGCTCAAAGACGGGACAATGCCGATAAAGGTGCGACCTTATCGACTGCCGGGGGAGCACAAAAAGGAAATTCAACGACAGGCACGAAAAATTCTAGATGAGGATATAATCCGCTCAAGCACGAGCCCATGGAATGCTCCATTGCTCGTAGTGCCGAAAAAAACCAGATGTGGACGGTCCAAAAAAGGGTGGTCGTTGACTTTCGGAAGTTAAACGAGGCTACAGAAGGTGACTCCTACCCACTACCCAATATCGCAGAGATACTGGACCAGTTTGGAAAGGCAAAGTACTTCACGACCCTCGACCTCGCCTCGGGATTTAATCAAATCCCAATGGATTTGATGAAATTCTGTCAAATTCGAGTGGCCCGAATTATGCCAAAGCTCATTTCACCATTTAAGGGAAGCCCTGATCACGGCATTCATCCTCCAGTATCCTGATTTCACGAAACCGTTTATCGTGACAACGGATCCGTCAGATAAGGCAATTGATGCAATCCTATCCTAAGAAAAATTGGAGAGAATTTACCCATGTGTTATGCAAGTCGAACTCTCAACAAGGCCGAAACCAATTACTCGACTACAGAAAAAGAACTGCTTGCAATCGTATGGGCAGTATATCAATTTCGACCATATATTTATAGCCCGAAATTCACCATAATTACAGATCATAAATCATTGACATGGTATTCAGCGTCAACGATCCAGGATCAAGGCTAATGAGATGGCGAATAAAATTGGAAGAATACAACTATAAAATCCACTATAAAACGGGAAAATCAAACACAAACGCAGACGCGTTAAGTCGCATATATGCCTTGACACGAGCTCAGGCACTACAGGGAGAAAAAAGTACACACAAGCGTGGTAGTAGAACAGAGAGAAATAATAAAGGAAAAAATAGACGGGAACGCAGTAGCGCAACAAAGAAAGAATTAAATAGAGAAAGAAAGAAGACTCCGCGTGGCAGCGCGAGAGAGAAAACAAAGAAAGACAGTATGGCCGCCAGCCGTTATGAATGCGAGAGAGAAGAAACCGAGTCCGACAATGCGGACTCGGACAAAGACAACACGAGCGAGAGCGCCCGAGAGAGAGAGAGCACAAAAAGAAGGACACCGTTACGAATGTCCGCACAAGGAGGAGAGGCCGAGAATACGACTCACCGTGCTACGAGGCAGCACGTGGAGAAGAAGCCGCCTGGGGAAGCGCAGCACAGGGGGAATCTCCCCGTGAGTTAAAAGAGTCGTGATGCGCGAGCACGAGCGCGAGCGACGAAGAAAACTGCAGCATTGGCGTATCCACTCCAAGCAAGGAAGACCGAGCAAAAATAATACAAGAATATCACGATGCACCTCTAGGTGGGCACCAAGGCATCACACGGACGCTGCAGCGAATACGTCAACGGTATGTGTGGCCGGGAATAAAACGAGACGTCACCGCACACACACAAGAGTGCGACAAATGTCAGCGAAATAAATCGGGAAAAATTAAGAAGGCACCGATGGTAATCACAGACACGCCAAGCCGAGCGTTCGAAAAATGTGCTGTTGATATTGTAGGTCCCTTGACTGTGACAGAAAAAGGCAATAAATATATTCTGACTTTCCAGAATTTACTAACAAAATATAGTGCAGCAATTCCGTTCGAAAATGAAGAAGCCAATATATTAGCAAAGGCCCTTGTAACAGAAATTATTTGTAAATTTGATGCCCCGTCCAAAATCCTCTCGGATCAAGGCCCAAATTTTCTAAGCAAAATATTTAAAGGGATGTGTGATCTCCTTCAAATAAAAAAATTGCAAACCACGGCATACCATCCACAATCGAATGGAGCAAAATTTTGTATGTGAGGATCAGAGGGACTGGGACGAATGGATACCATACGCCATGTTCACATACAATACCACGCCACACACGGTTACGGGTATTACGCCGTATGAATTGGTGTTCGGAAAGGAGGCTAAATTACCAACCGCACTGCGAGAAATTCCGCGAGCAACGTATTCGTACGACGATTACGCAGCGGAATTACGAGAGCGCCTGGGGGCATCATAGCAACAAGCGCAAGAATACCTGAAAAAGGGAAAAGAGAAATCGAAGCATCAATATGATCACACGGCCGGTAAAATAGAGTACCGCCCGGGTGATCAAGTCCTCCTTTACGACGAGACCGTGAGGAGGGGTAGATTGGCCAAGCTCACCCCGAAGTGGGTAGGGCCTTACACAGTCCGAAGCCGAAAGGCAGGTGAGACCTACCGTATCGGCCGCGGACGCAAGGAAGCACGCGTACACGTGAATCGCATAAAGAAGTATACCACCCACTAGCCGTCTCGACGGCCAGCGGGTGGGCGCGGAGACAGGAGGGGCCCGCGGCTCGACCGCATGAAAGGCCCGTCGTCAAAAAAAGGGGAGTTCAATTTTAATTAAGGGAGGCCAGAATGGCTCGCGCGTAAACGCCCTGAAAAGGGGAAGGGAAAATAAAATAAATACCGAAATATATGTGGAAAAAGCCTATATATTGTTACATGTTTTTCCTTCACCGAAAGTTACGAGAGGGAAAAGGTGGTTAACCGAACTCCCAAATGGGGTCCGGTTTCAACCCCAGAGGGGAGGGGAAGAGGGCGTGCAGCCACCACATGGTGGGGCGGCTAATCCACCAACCCTCTTCCGGGCTGTCGTAGAACAGCCGACACAAGCCGAATAAGTCGGCGGGGTCCCAGCCCCACTTCATGGCCACCAAGCTGTCCGGATCCTCGGCCCAAATCTTCAGAAGGTTGGCCCGGACCCGGGCGCGACGGTCGCGAACACCGACGGCGTGCTGGACGAAGAGCCGCTGCCACCATCCTTTAGAGGATGAGCGCGTCCTCTTGGGAACCCGTGCCGTGTGAGAAGAAAAAAAAAATTATTTAGCACGAAGGGAATCTCCTCCGATGCAAGAAAAAGGAAAGAGAATTCGTCTACATACCACAACGAATTCCAGACCGTCCTCCTCACCTCCGAATACCACAGTTTCCCCTCATAGCGAGAATGTTCCATGTCTGGAATAAAAAACAAAAAAAAACAATGAATAATAATTATAAAGCAAGATAAAAGGAAAATAAAGAAGACAGAGAAAGAACGAATACTCACCGACGTATAGTAAGATCGGCTTCCGTCGAAAGTCGAAACAAGAATGAAAACGTCGCCGGGCACGCGTTAAACGAGCGACTTGGTCGAAGCACAAAAACGCGAACTTTGCAGAAATGAAGAAGAAAGAGGGCATTAAACTCAAGACTCAGCAACGAGTCCGAATACAAAAAAGTCTTCAATGAAAAAGAATTGAAATTCTAAAGGTAGATCATAAATCGATATGTATATCTATATACGGATATAAATTCCCCAAAAGAAAAAACACGTCAGGTCCGAAGAATTTAATCCCGCGAATGATTTTCGCAGGATATTAGCTCTGGCCCTAGGGTCGAGCCAAGGTGAGGCTGATACACCGGATAAACCATACCGGATAGAAAGGTTTACGGTTTCACCCGGAATTTTCTATGAGGAAATCGGGACAATGTCAATAACTCGCGACGTATGGAAACTGGCAGTAAAAATGGATCTAAGTGGAATAGCGGAAAAGGAAGCGCAGATCACCGAGCTATGAAGAAAATAATAGACTTATGCGCTCAAGACCTGCGGGCCAACTTACTCTGTCATATCGCGACAAAAACTGTTACGTCCCGGAGGGAGATTTAGAATGGACTTGCGAGGTTGCCGAGTTTGTGCGCGAATTTTGAAGAGAGGTAGATTGCGCTGTGAGTCTTAATTGGTTTCCGCGCGAGTTCCGAACACAGTTTAATAACAATTGGATTTAGACGATTTAAGGTGCGTGCTTTGGTTTGAGGTTGAGGTTCGCCCGATACTTTGATCGAATAACTTACTCTCGTGAGTGTTTCTTTCGATTTACAAATAGAGTTTATTAACACACTTGTATGTATATATCTATCGGTTGAATATCAGACGCGTACAGTGGAATGAGAAATATGTTAGACGGTTACGCAGACAGAGTATTATCTGAGTAAGTCGACTTTTCGATTCGGAGACTGATTACAGAGTGACGCTCCTTCGTCTTACAAGAACGGCGAGAGTTCGGTTTTGGGAGAAGAAGGAGTTTTTTGGGAGAGAGCATTTCCTACGATGCGTTTTTTAGGGATTGGATAATCGGTCGTAAAAGTTACGTTAATTTTCGGGATTGGTTAGCGGAGTAGGGGAACATGATTCTGGATTTCTTATTGCGTCGCGGCTGAGATAGACGCAATCGCTGCTCTATTTCCAAGAATCGGCCTTAGCGCACGTGTTCTCATAATTCTCGCTGAGGGCCTGTTGTACGACCGTGTGGAGTCACGGGCGAGTTTTCCGTAGGGGTCTGTTTGGGATTTGGAGTGAGAGTTTCTGTTCGTTTTGGTGTTGCGTTTTTTCTATTCGGGAATTTTCCTACGTGAGTTTCTCGCTTGGAGCACATTCGCTCGTAAATTATATACTATCGGTGATTTAGTGCGTGGGAGCGGATGCAAGTCGCTTTCCCATTCTGGGTCTTGTGGCAAATTTCGACGATCGCGTCCATAAAGTTTACAAAATATAGCTTTGGTCGAAAAATGAGGGTGCCGCTATCGTGCACGTGTGCAATGATAATTTTTTGGTGTAGAGTAAAAAATTTGAAGGCTGGGACGTAACACCTCCCTCTTTCGAGATTGAGCGTCTCGCTTAATTAGGTTCAATTTTGAATTGTATCGAATAATATATATAGGCACGATAGTGGGGCATCGTCATTTACTGATTTACAATGTGATTTACACAGTTTAGGGGATGTTTGCGCTTTAATCTGATACAGTAGCGTAATGTTGTGAACCATTATGTTTCGCTTCTTATTTTTGTATTTTATCTGGCGTGAAGGTGCCAGCGTGAGTGAATAAGGAATAGGTAGGTATGAGTTTGTTTTGATTTTATATAATATTACGATTAACATGTATTTGAATAATAGTTATATAATTAATCTTATATGTTAAGGTAAATTCGCAAAATATTCGTATGTTTATTTAAATTGTGAGAGTCGAGTTCGATGGTTAGGGGAATGCTATGGGGGTCTTAGCAGATTTGAAAAGAGTCGTGCAGGTGTGAGTGCACCGGGTTTTGGGTTTATGAGGTTGATTTATTAGTGTGCTATCTTAGCGCGATCGCAATGGATTATTTTCCGTTTATTGTTTCCTAATGCGATTTCGATGTCTTTTTGTTCTGGGAAGATTTGTGTAATTTCGTAAGGACCTAGGTAGTTGTCGTCGAATTTTCATATTCGTTGATTTTTTATTAGGAAGATTTGATCTCCAATTTGGAAGTTCACGGGATTGATTCTTTTATCGTAATGAACTTTGGATTTTTGTTTGGCGTTTTCGAGATTATTGCGTGCCAATGTCCGTACTTCTTGGAGATGATGAGCGAGATTTCTCACGTGTTCGTCGTACGTTAAAATTTCGTCCAGGTGCGAGAACTGTGAAGGTAGTCGGGCTTCTTTGCCGCAGACTACCTGGAAGGGTGTGAATTTTGTGCCTTCGTATACGCTCGTATTGTATGCGAAAGTTGCCAGTCGTAGCCACTTGTGCCAATCCTTTTTATTGGTGTAATGTTTCAGGTAATCCGTGAGCACTTGGTGACTTCGCTCGACTGATCCGTTCGACTGTGGATGGAATGCTGTTGTTTTGATTTGTTTGATTTTCAGGATTTTAGTTAATTGTTTCATCACTCGGCCGATGAAGGCTGCACCTTGGTCCGTGAGTATTACTTTGGGACATCCGAATAGACAGATGAATTCCGTGACTAATGCGTAGGCTATTTCTTGGGCCGTAGCGCTCTTCAGCGGAATGGCAAATGAGAATTTCGAGAGATTGTCCTGAATGGTTAGTATGAAGCGGTGACCAAGTTCAGATTCTGGAGTTATCGGTCCGACTATATCCATAGCAATTTTGTCGAATACGCTGATCGGGGTGTCTGTGATAACCATAGGTTGTTTGGTTTTAATCCTCACCAATTTTTTCCTCTGGCAACTGGCGCATTGTCGGATGTAGTCTTCCACTTGCTTTTTGAGATTGTCCCGGAAATATTGCTGCCTAATTCTGTTGTATGTCTTCGTGACGCCTTTATGGCCTGCTACTGGAGATTCGTGGCATTCTTTTATTATTTCTGGCCTGTCTCGTTCAGGT
The DNA here is from genome assembly GCA_951751655.1 of Ophion costatus. NCBI lineage: Eukaryota > Metazoa > Arthropoda > Insecta > Hymenoptera > Ichneumonidae > Ophion > Ophion costatus. The sequence continues at coordinate 11,546,391 of OX632358.1, read as the reverse complement.
GGAACAATGATTTCGTCGCGGCAGATTTTTATTTCGATCTCGGTGTCCGCGAATATTTCTTGGAGAATGTTTTTTATTTTTATCCACGTTGAGTCGTTGAGGTTGCTACGCTTTTGGGAAAAGGCTGCTGATTTGATGTTCAACTCCTTCATTGATGTTTTTAGATTTCTTAGGGTTTTGATAAGATTTTCTTTTGTTAGAGGCGATGTGCCGTTTTCCTGTGTTACTAGAGCGAACACTCTTTTCTTTGGTGTTCCGGAGATGAGGACTTGCCCGACTTCGAAGGTATTCGCCGGAGATAGATTTTTGAGCAAGCCCGTCTCGATTAATCGCTTAGCGACTTCGCTCGAGACTGTGCCATCGGCTGAAATGAAACAAATGTAATTGTTCTTTGTCATTTCAATGTTGTCTCTTGTTTCGATGACATTAACGAATTCCGGTCGTTGTTCGTTGTTGCTTATTGGTTCCTCCTCGGCAGTATTTGTTTCGCTATTGTTGTCTCTATTTTGTGAGTTGGGGGAGGGTTTGTTTAGCATTAACGGGTATGGGATTTTTCCTTGTTGCTGTGAAGATTCGTTCTCGGGGCTCTCGGTGTTTGCGACATCTGGAAGGGTGGGTGAGGGCTGTTCCCGGCAGGGAGGGTTTTCGGTTGTTTTTGCCTGTTGATTACCCTTCGGTAGTGCGTTTTCTTTTTTCTTTGTTTGAGCGCGGGTGGCACTCGCATGTGCATGACCACTTGCGTCTGGACAGCAGAAGCATTTCTTGGCTTCCCTTTGTCTGGAGGATCTGCGCGTTGGTAGGGGAGTTGGTTTCCTCATTTTTGTGGTATTTTTTGCGTTGGTTGTGCGTTGCTTCGTACTAGCGTTTGGGAGTTTCGTGACTTGACTTGTGTCAATTTCGTCTGCTAATTCTCTATCCTCGTTTAAGGAGCTTATGTCCATAGGTTCAGTCGTGTGACTTTCCTTGAAATTTTCGTTTCTCGTAGGAGGGAATCGTTCGTCTTCTACAATGGCTTCTTCGTTTGCGCTTCCTTGGCTGTTTGGACGGCTGGGAATTTTGTACGATTTGTTTTTTGCTCCTCGTATAGGTGATGGAGTGCGTCCCGCTGTTTCGCAGGCGCGTTTCCCGGATTTTATGGTGACGTTGTTTAAGCTGCTGTCGTCCGATTCTTGCTCTGAGGATGAAGGGGTTTTAAGCGTGCCGAAATTTCTCGGTGCCATGTGGATGGTATTTTCCTCGTCGTCGTCCGATGACGATGACGATTCCGATTTTGAAGGGTTTCCGGAAGGGAGGTATCGACGGATGTCGCTTCTCCTTTTGATTAAGATTTTGCGTTTTTCCCTTCGATATTTGGGTGAATGCGATTTTTTATTTTCTGATGCATTCGATCCTCGGTGGTCCGATGAGATTGGAGTTTGTTGCTCTGAAGAGTTTGATCTTCGATGCTCTGAAGAATTTGATTTTTAGTGCTCTGAAGAATTAGATCTTCGATGCTCTGAAGAATTTGATTTATTATGCTCTGAAGAATTTGATCTTCGATGCTCTGAAGAGTTTGATTTTTGATGCTCTGAAGGATTTGATTTTTGATGCTCTGCAGGATTCGTTTTTTTATGTTTTGACGAGTTTGCTCTCTGATACTCTGAACAATTTGTGTCTTGATGCTCTGAAGAATTTGTGTCTTGATGCTCTGAAGAATTTGATTTAGGACGCGGTCTCTTTTTGTTGAGATCGCTGATGATCGGTTGATCAGGCCGGTCACCTTGAGGTAGAAAAGATCCCTTGGCCCACGGACCCACGTCCGTTTCTCTCGGAACTACCGCATCGGTGAGATCGTTTGCCTGGGAATTAGAGGTTTTTTAATTTTGATTTGCCTCAGATCCTTCTGCAACGGGACTTACGGACGTTCCTCGGAACTGCCGTATCTGTAAAGCCTGTTGCTCGAGGAATGGGAATTGCTTGATTTAGAGGATAGACGTCTGTGATGTCGTCTTCCGAAGTAGGTTTTGATTTTTTCGTTCTTTTATTTTTCTGATGATGAATATGGCCTTGCGATACCTGGATGCGGATGAAGGGTTTTTCCTCCATATGGGGTGTTACTAATTCGCCATTTGAATTTGATGGGAAGAGTTATCGGATTTCGAGAGAGTGCATCGGCATTGGTGTTAACTCTTCCTGGTTTGTACTGGATTTTAAAATCGAACTCCTTGAGTCTTTCTCTCCATCGCAGTACACGTGACGTCGGGTTATTCATGGAATTTACCCAGACAAGTGGCCGGTGGTCGGTCAGCAGTGCGAATGACGTTTATTAACACACGAATAGAGTTTATTAACACACTTCTATATATATATATATATATATATATATATATCTATCGGTTGAATATAAGACGCGTACAGTGGATTGAGAAATATGTTAGACGGTGTCTAACGGTGTCAAAGGAGACGGTGTCTCCTTTGTCTTACAAAAACGGCGAGAGTTCGGTTTTGGGAGAAGAAGGAGTTTTTTGGGAGAGTGCATTTCCTACGATGCGTTTTTTAGGGATTGGATAATCGGTCGTAAAAGTTACGTTAATTTTCGTGATTGGTTAGCGGAGTAGGGGAACATGATTCTGGATTTCTTATTGGGTCGCGGCTGAGATAGACGCAATCGCTGCTCTATTTCCAAGAATCGGCCTTAGCGCACGTGTTCTCATTATACTCGCTGAGGGCCTGTTTTACGACCGTGTGGAGTCACGGGCGAGTTTTCCGTAGGGGTCTGTTTGGGATTTGGAATGAGAGTTTCTGTTCGCTTTGGTCTTGCGTTTTTTCTATTCGGGAATTTTCCTACGCGAGTTTCTCGCTTGGAGCACATTCGCTCGTAAATTATATACTATCGGTGATTTAGGGCGTGGGAGCGGATGCAAGTCGCTTTCCCATTCTGGGTCTTTTGGCATATTTCGACTATCGCGTCCATAAAATTTACAAAATATAACTTTGGTCGAAAAATGAGGGTGCCGCTATCGTGCACGTGTGCAATGATAATTTTTGGGGTAGAGTAAAAAATTTGAAGGCTGCGACGTAACAATCCGTCCCTTACGGCCTTCGAATCGATTGTCATTGCGTTTGACTGCATGTAATTTATGTACTTAACCGCCACTGCGTCTGGTGCGGGATCGGTTTCTAACGGAAGTCGTGACAACGCGTTGGCTATTCCATTCTGTTTCGACGTTGTGTACGCCATTGTATATGTAAACGCGGACAGAAAGAAAGCCATGGGGCCGTGGAGCTGTGATTATAGAGATTGGCTTCCCCGGGCCGAAAATATGTGTCAACGGTTAGTAATCCATCTTCAATATAAAGGGGCATCCATACACGTATATGTAAAACTGAGTCACCGCGGAAATGATTGCGCCCGCTTCCCTATCAATCGGAGCCCACGTTCTCTCACTTGTAGTGAGTATTCGCGACTTGAATTCCATCGGTCTTTCTGTATCCGCGTCGACTCGGTGCGCTAACACCGCTGCCACGCCGACTGCAGAAGCGTCCGCGGTTACTATTAACGGTAGCTCCGGATTATACTGCACTAAGATATCGGGGCTGTGACGACAGCCTTTTTTATAGGTTCGAATGCTCGTCTACACTTTTCATTCTATACGAATTTTTTACTACATAATTGTTCATGCAGCAGTTCCATTATTTATGCCAGATTCTCATAAAAACGTTCGTAAAAGTTCACAAGCCCTAGGAAAGCTCTTAACTTTGTAAAGTTTTTCAGCGGTGGTGCTTTCACGGCTGCCTCTACTTTGTCGCCGGTTGAATGTATTCCATTACGACCTTTTTTATACTCCAAGTACTTTAAATGTGGCTTAAAGAACTCGCATTTGGCCCGCTCCAACGTTAAACCGCATTTTCCTAACCGCTCTAGTACTCGTTTTAGTCGTTCGACATGTTCGTTCTCCGTTGGTCGGTTGTCAAGTTATCGTCGAAAAAGAAACCGACTCCGCGTATTCCCCGTATCGCCTGTTTCATCAGCCGTTGGAAGGACCCTGGGCTCGTAGATACCCCTTACGGCAGCCTGTTATATTGAAATAAGCCAATGCGCGTATTAATTGTGACGATTTTTTTCGATTCTGTCTCCAAAGGGATTTGCGCGTACGCTTTCGATAGATTTAGTTTCATGAATGTTTTTTTTGCCGTGTAACGTTGCTATTTGATCTTCTATTCTTGGTAATGGATATCTATCAATTCGTAACACTCGATTTGCTGTGACCTTGAAATCGCCGCAGAGACGAACTCCCCCGTTCTGTTTTATAATGGGAACTATGGGCGTCGCCTAGTCGCTTAACTTAATCGGCGTAACTACCCCCGCTTCCGTAAACTTTTCGAACTTTCGTTGTACTTTATCTTTACGAGCTAATGGGAGGGGTCTAGCTTTTTTATATATTGGTTGCGCACCCGGAATTAATTGCAATTTCAATTCGCCGAACTTAAATGTACCTAACCTGGCTGAGAATATTGCCTCTCTACTCTTTGAAAGCTCCTGTAACCCTGGGATTTCCTTCTTCTCGCGCATCGTATTGGGTTGGGTCATAATTCCCCCCCCCCCCCCCCCCTTCCTGCTACCCATTAGCAAACTGTACCTTTCCTCTGTGACGTACATATCTAAATATCGAATATCTCACGATTGCTAGTTTTCCTATCGGCTTGAATAACGAATTATCGTAAAATTTCTTGCATAACTTCGTCGGTACTACGCTAACCTCTCGAAATAATTTTTTTCACTTGCTCTCGGGCATTACGATAAAATAGGCTGCGGTGTCGACCTCTATCTCTAATCTGTTGATGATCGTTGAAATCTCGCCCGGCGCACTTGCTTCAAGTGTCCTCAACGGCCATAGTTTTCGTAGTTAGACAATTATGCCTACACTCGCGTGCGAAATATCTCCATTCGCAGCAACAAAAGCACGAATTTGGACCTTGAGCTCTCTTTCATACTGTGCGCCTTGCTGTTCCTCGTGACTGTGGTCCGTTCGGAACCCCCTTCCTCGCTCTGTTAGCTCTCTTCTTTGGAAACCGGGATGCGTGAATTTCCCCATCTTCAATAATTTTTCTTCTTTTGGTTCTTCCTGGACGCCGCCTTTTGCATTTAACCGAGCATCATCCGTGTCGATAGCCATGGTTCGTGTTTCTGTGAATGTCGCTGGCTTGGCTTTTAAGACTTTAACGCGCGTTTACTCGTTCGCCAAACCATTTATCAACTGGTCTAGGCATGCCTTATCTATATTTGCAAATTTACACCTTGCCGCCTCCCGTTAAATTGCGTCGCAACTTCACTCACTTCTTGCGTTGAAGTTTGATTTATTTTGCGAAATTTACTCCATCCATTAATATGGATAGTCGGCGGGAAGATTTTTTCTCTTAACGGAGACTTTGTCCATGATTGAGCAGCGGGAGATTTTAGCGGCTCAACATGAGCAGCTAGAAGAAGAGGAGGGATGCCTCTATGGACCAGGCATTGCCGATTAGCGGTAATTATAAACACATTTGTGTAAACACATTTCAAAACTTTAAACGCGTTTTTCTCGAAAACACGTTTTCAAAAATGGCTGACATACTCCTGACCGCTGTAATTAACATATCGACCTGAAATTTGGAGAGTATACTCAGAAAATATGACTTCGGGGAATGACGGATCGTTTTTTCGATAGATACATTTTTGCATTTATTATTTATCTTTTAATGCGAAAAAAACGCGAAAATTCGATTTTTTTTTAATTGCCGCCATTTTCTGAAATTTGTACTCAACGAAAAACCCATCCGTCATTCCATGACCAAAGGAGCACAGATTGATAATATGGTTTGAATTTGTGTTTCAGATCAACAAAGAGTGGGCAGTGATGTCAGCCGTTTACCTCCCGCGATTTGAGGACCTGTTTTCGCGGAGCTGCAAAGGCTGCCATTTTGGTTCTTTTTTTCAAAAAAAATTTGTTTAACGATCTGTATATCATGAATAAAAGCAAGAAAAACACCGCACTCAAAAAGCTTTACTCGTTTCCTTTAAAAAAAAAAAAAAAATGTAAACACCTGAAATGTGGCACTCCAAAGACAAAGTCTCCCTTAACTATCGTTATTATCTGTTCGTATGTCTGCGATTTTATCTCCTGCGGAGGCCTGATATCCGCTCTCATCGTTGAGTAGCTATCCGTGCCGGGCTTCCTTAATAATATCGCCGCCTTCTGTTCATTTTCTGTGATATTGGCAGCTACTAGTTAAAGGTTCTGTCTCTCCAGATACTTTTCGATGTCATCTTTTTTCCTTTCGAACTGTTCTAATGAGTTTGAGAACGATGCCATGCTCTCTGGTTGATCTCGTACTCCCGTATTGTATTCCCTTCCTCTACAATTTGCTTTGCTTTTACCACTAGCTTCAACTCTTTTCGTAGGCAATCAATTAACGTTTACTGCACACTCCACGTTGTGCCTGTCAATTGCAACAGCCAACAAACTAATTGTTCTTTATTTAATTCATAAATCCACGACGTTTTCCTTTCCTCAATTTGAACTTGTATGCCTTGATCCATCATAAATCTCCGGCTTTCTTGTTCGATCGATTTCAGCCCGTTTACACCGTATGCCCTCGTTTACACTGTTATGTTGGAGTCTTGATTCCTCAAGTGCAGCCCCTCCACCAACACAAAATCAAATAGCATACCACGCAAATAGCCCAATCAGAATAAACACCAAAACGAACTCAATTCTGAGAACAAGAAAGGGTGCAGAACCCAACGCAAATACAATGATTTTCGATGATTGCGGGTCCGAAACTTCACTTGCATCTACACAATTAGAAGACCCGGACCCGATCCCGGCAAAAAAACGCAACGTAGCCAACAACAAAAAGCACAAGGGACGACCGCCCCCAATCATAAATCAAAAACCTGACCTGCAAAAAGATAAGATCAAACGTGATGCTCTCGACGAGCAAGTGAAGAAGATAAACGCCAAATTTCGCACCGATGGAAAGGACAACTGGCGAATTGATTGTGAAACGCAGCGCCAATGGATTTCCATGGATAACTGGCTCGACGCAGAGAACATCGGACACCACTCATACGGTCAGCAAGAAGATCGTACCGAAAAAGTAATTATTATGGGATTTCCCAACGAGGACTATAACGAAGAAGAGCTCAAAATGATAATCGCAGAAGACTGGCAAGTACAACTAATTAAGGTCATAAAGTTCACCGCTGGCATGTCAACACTCGTCATCGTGCCAAAAGAAGTTGACCTGAAAAACATTTACGACCACAAATACCTAGAAGCATGCAAGGTACACATCGAAAAATACAAAAACAAGAAGACAAAAGACGACCTGTGGTGTGCAGTAAGTGTCTCCGCATCGGCCATCGAGCCGCCTACTGCAAATACGAACAAGTCAAAACATCCGAAACAACGCAAGAAGGGCTAACATGCACGGCATGGAACAACGCCGGCCATGCAGCACATTCAACACAATGCGAAGTACTTCAACAGAGGATCATCGAGAAAGCAGGTATGTCAAACGATCCTGATAAGTCCTAAACCGATGCTGCGCAAGCCATTACTAAACCGAAGAAACAAAAACCTAAAACCAGCATCAGCAAAAACAAACAACAACACGAAATCACACAAAACCCAGCGCGAGTCTTCCAACCGACAGCGCAGAGCGAGTCACACACAACCACAAGCAGAGCACGATACACCGACACTAAAAACACTGGATCAACAACAAACAAAATTGCAACAGCAGTCAAATCCCACAACAAGACGATCGGAAACCGATCTGGCCCAACGGGCACAAATAGACAGCTGGAAAAAAAGTGGATCAAATCATCGCAGCAACTTTCCGCCTACTGGAAACCACCGGAATCATTAACGACATCTCGACAGTGCTGAAAGTAATGGACATTATAACCCTAGCATTAAAAAACATTCAAACAAGCGGTGCTCGAAGCACGATCACAACAATTGTAGCCGCAATAGCCAAAGTATGGTAAAAAAACTCAAGATACTGCAAATAAATGCAAGAGGTCGCAGCAATAAAATGCACGAAATGAAAGACGTAACAAACAAGCATACACCTGACATAATAATAATAAACGAGGTAAAATAGTCCACCAAAATTAAAGCAAACATTTCGAACTACTGCAAAATCTCAGATAAAAAATATAAAAACTGAGGCACAAATATGTATATACACATATCACTGCACTGGACCCAAACGGCGTCAATGCAATATCTTGAGTCATGTATTATCCTACTGGAACTTGAAAATAATAGGAAAATAACCGTAGTAGGAATGTATGCTGCCCCATACAAACAATCCATCTCGGAGCTACACAATAACATAACCAAAGACTTAGACACCCTTCTAGGAAAAACGGAAATAGTCATAGGCGGAGACTGGAACGCTAGACACAGATACTTTGGCCACACAACAGACACAAACAGAGGAAGGATAGTATTAAACGCTATCAACAACAGCAGATTTTACTATCTAGGCCCCTTAGACGGCAGTAGACCAGACATCCAGACTCATAACACAATACTCGACTACACACTCACAGACCTGTGTACGGATGGCGAGGGCGACTTCGAAACACTGACAGAAATTGACAGCGACCACCGGCCAACCCTTTCAACCATCAACATTGCGACCCTTCGAACTCAGCCAGTGAGACGATCACATAAAAATGTAAACTGGACAGAATTTCGCGAAAAAACAAAAATAACCCCACTAGAAGTTAACAACAACACGGAGCTGAGCCTTGCCATTGACACAATCACAGGAAAAATCCAAAGAACACTCACAGAAATGAGCCAAAAAATAACAGCAGACAAGAGCAAACCCCTGCCCCCGGGAATCAAAGATATTATCCGCGCCAGAAATAGAGCCAGACAAGCCATGAAAATTCAATACGAAAACCACGAAGACTTCCTCATAGCCCGCAACACCTACCACGAGCTTAGAATAAAATGCTTGACGAGACTGACAGAATACAACAAAAAATGGTCAGATATCATAAAGTCAAAAGAAGATCACCATAAAAAACTCTGGCGAATCCAAAGAGCTATGAGGAGGACACCGACAATAGCCCCGATTCTCCCGGACTGCAACTTCCAAAAAGACGTAGCAACAAAACTCCTCGTTACCTCTATGATAACGCACACAAGTGTCAAGGACGAGTTGAAAACCGACACCAAATTCTAGCCCAGCACGCCCCTGCAACAAACGAACACAATCGAAATAAGGAAGGCAATATCTAAACTCAAGAATGGCAAAGCTCCAGGCCCGGACGGCATCACAGCCAAACCACTAAAAAATGTACACTCCACCATTTATATAACACTGGGAAATATCTATAATTTCTGCCTCGAAACAAATTACTTCCCATACGAATGGAAAAAGGGGACATGCATATTCTTGCATAAGCATGGGAAACCACCCGAAAACCCATCATCCTTAAGGCCAATAACATTAATCAACCTGCTGGGCAAAACACTCGAGCGCATCATTCTCAATAGAATGGATGCAATAAAATCCCTAACGCCAAACTCCCAGCACGGTTTTCGCGAAAAACTGGGCATGGCAACCCAACTAACCCGAACAGTCAACTTCCTACAAAATGTAAAGTCGCGAGGCAGAACCGCTTGTGTTGTGTCGCTAGATCTGTCTCAAGCGTTTGACAGCATAGGCCATCGCGCTATAAACACAAAATTAATGAGAAAAGAAACAGATTCCGGACTCATTAAAATACTACAAAGTTATCTCCAAGGCAGAACAATCCGTGGTAAATACCTAAATGAGCTCAGTGATCCAAAGACACAAAAATGCGGTGTGTCTCAAGACTCAGTCTTAGGTCCCGTAATCTTTAACGCGTACATGTCAGATATTCCCGAAGCATGCAGTATGCTAGCACAGTACGCCGACAACGCCTGCGTAATATCAGAGTCGACGAACGCGAGACTGGCGAAATCTGATGCCGAAAGAGCGACAAGAACACTCACAAAATACTATGAAACCTATGGACTTCAGTGTAACGCCAGCAAAACACAAGCGATGATAGTAGGACGCAAACAAAACAAACGAACAACAAAAATAGGCGACGAACAAATTCCGCTAAGCGATAGGGATCGATCTTCGTTGTACACTGAGTATGGCACGCCACACTAAAACAATCATAGAAAAGGCACGCAAAACAACATATATGCTTTCTGGAATCCTAAGCTGGAACAGTAATATAGACGAGCACATCAAATACAAACTCATCACGGCATGTAAACCTAAATAAGTTAGAAATAGCCTATAAAACAACCTAAATAAGTTAGAAATAGCCTATAAAAAAGTAATTAAAATAGCAGGAAACCTACCACGGATCTTCCCAACCGCTGACCTCTATGAAATGCTCGACGAAGTAACCGTCAGAGAAAGAGCTATAGCCAACTTTAGGTCACACTTAGAAAGAGTAAAAACATTAAATAAGAGCCTAACAAGAATTGATAACGTGGCCCCACGACCGCGAAACTCCCTGCTTGCTGTGATACACTAGTATCACCGATCACACCATCTGTAAATAAAATTTCACCTCATACCATCACCACCACTACTCCAAGTCGCGAAATACCGCACCAATAAGGCTAGTTATCAAAAAACTATAAATAACACCTTACGGCCGCAAGAATAACCTAACACTATTACCAGGATCTCATCACACATGTTTGATTAATGAAAGCCAAATTGGCACACTGTAAAATGTAACAGAGAAACACCGAATAAAATTATTTTCATTCATTCATTTCTGTTATGTTTGCTACGTTCTTCTCATTACTCCTTTTTATCCTCGTCGACACTGTAGTATCACGGTGTGGGAAATTAGTGATGAGACGGCATATAGAGGGTGGTGTGTTTATTATCTTGTCTTCCGGCTTACGTGCCGGCCCGTGATCAATTAACTCTTTCGTCGACGTCATCGAATACGATACACTAAATATATATATATATATATATATACTGAGAACGATTTCTTTTTTTTGTCGACCAAGACGTCGAATTAATTAAAGAAATCTACACCTGCCGCGGCCTAGGTCAGAACTGGCAGGGCTCTGATTAATACGGTATGAATTAATGTAATTGATTAATTGTTGGCCGCCAATTACTTCCGACAAAGAATGTCGAAGTAATAAATCGTATTCTATTTTGGTCTATGCTCGGCTTTTTCGAGACTATACCCAAGGGAGTTCACTGCAAGACCCGAGGAAGACACGAGGAAAACAATGCACGACTGCAGAATTATGCTCGAGGGAAAATATATTTTCACTCACATTTATACGCCTTATTCCTGCGTAAGGTTTACAACCTGTCGGATTATTCTCCGAGCACCGTTCGGAAAGACGTCGATCCGTGATACTTTATTGCCGAACTAGCGTGCCCCGGGCTCACTTCCCTTACGCTTCAATAGTCGAATATTAGCAATACCTCGTCGAGGGCTGGTTCGCTCTGCCAGACGCTGAGCGAAATTTTGGACTTCTCGATTTTACAAAAATCTTAGTCAAAGTTCGATACCGAGGTGCCCTTACACGACGCCTGGACAGAACCTCGATATCCGACCTGCTACTCGCCAATGCGCGTAGCGAGAGGTCTCTGATATGTTTCGACTTGCCACTGGCAAATACGCTAAGTACGAAGTGAGCTAGCTCATCGATCAAATGAGCGTCAGCGTCCTGCCCTCCCATTCCCATATCGTAGGGATTTCGGGAGTACGACCGTAGCGCGTGCGCGTCAGCCCTCGGCAATGTCGGACGGTGACACGAATCGCTCGGCGTTCGGGTAATTCCCGAATTACGTGTGACTTCCAACAATTTCATCGATTTCTTATGTGTAGGACATGGACGGAGGATGGACAATTAATCTAGCTTCGCACCTACAGCGGTCGACGAGTCTCAAAAAGCGTTGACGTCGAGGGATTTTTATGGATGACAGAGATTTCCTGTCACAATACAATGTAGTAGCTCGACGACTATAGTACATTCAACATTTATATTTTCAAAGCAGTTCAAAAGGAATTTTTATTGAATTCATTAATAATCCAAGCATTCAGAGTACACCTTATCACGTTATTATCACTGACATCAAAAACAAGTTTATCATACCGTTTACCATTTTTTACAGTAATATTTATGGCCACAACCGTGTATACCGTGACGACTCCTTTTTCTTGAACACATTGTCAACCGTTAAAAATGTAAAAAAAAATAATCAAAATAAACGTTTAAAAATTTATTTTCCGTTCTTCATAAGTGCTTTGATTTGACATAAAGAAATCAGACTGATTAGCGTATTTTAACCATCGAAGAAAATGCCTCAAATCAGCTATTTTTCGACCCGTTACACTGTGGTGATCCCTCAAGACGATAGATTTCTTGTTTCCTTATTCATGGTGGTACTGGTCTCGACTATGAGATGCGGTCCGTCATCCTCTTTCGTCAGTTCCGCCATTTTCAAGTACGCAAGAAACCCTATGACCTGGATAGTTCTTCTGAACTCATCGGCCAGGATACTGTTGACCTTCTGGGAGTGCATTATGATGGACCAGCTCCAGCGGCCACGGCTCTTTCCATGTACACTAACAGTGTCAGACACTTCTTCATCAGCGGCTCGACCACATACCGCATCGAAAGCAAAAGCTGAGTCGAGTTCAGTAACTCGGTGCCGAAGTACTTGTTCTGAAATTTGTAGACCACACGATCGCGAATCTAAATGTTTTGCATTATTACTGCTCCAGCACCCAAAACATTTCAAAACATACTCGCAGGTTGCTGATCTTTTTTTTTGAACAATCAGATCCAGTACTGTAGATGCTTCCTCTAATTCTTTTATCGACAAAAAATATTCAAACTATCACATGTTCGCTGAGAGTATAAAAACAATCAACATTTGATATCTATATGGGTTTCTTTGCAGCGATCGGAATCATGAAAAACCTCAAATTTCTAGATATCAAGGAGCCAGTCTTTTTTTCACATCAGTCGAAGGCAATTAGGAATGTACATAGAGATGTACATTCTGTATGCACATCTATAGAGATAGATATACATTTTTCATTTCGTTTAGTTGATGTGAGAAAAATCCATGAATTGACGCCTGTGTACCAAGAATTAAAAATTTTCAATCTCACTGATCGCTGCAAAAAATCGATATTCTTCGCTTTGTGGTCTCTGAAGATATAAAATGTTCATTCCTTTTAGTTAATGTAAGATAAACAATAGAATTGTTCATATAATTAGGCACTAGAAAGCCAAAAATATGTATTTGTCTTACATTAACTAAAAACAATCAACATTTTATATCTTTAGAGACTGCGAAGCCAAAACCATGGACTTCCTCGCAGCGATCGGCAACATAGAAAGTTGACGTGAGAAAAATTTAAGGATTTGCTTCTAGATTTTACTACGAAAGCATAAATACGTATTTGTGTCACAATAACTAAAAACAATCAATATTTGATATCTTCAAGACTGCGAAGCCAAATTTATGAGATTCTTTACACAGATCGGAACCATAAAAAACCTCTAATTTCTAGCTATCGCCAGTCTATGAATTTTTTTCACATTAATCGAAGGCAATGAAGAATCTACATCTCTACAAATATACATTTTTCATTGCATCAGTTAATGTAAGAAAAATTCATGAATTGACTCCTGTATAACGAGAGATGAAAAATGTTCAATATCTTCGATCACTACAAAACAATTTATGTTCTTCGCTTTGCGGTCTCTGAAGATATAAACTGTTCATTGCTTTTAGTTAATGAAAAATAAATACATATTTTGGGCTCCCCAGTGCCTAATTATATGAGCTTTTCTTTTTTTCAAACATATATATTATTTATATCATTGTATTATATTTTTCAAACATAATAAATAACGCAGGTTGCTGATCTATTTTTTTTCAACAGAGTCAGTACTACAGGTACTTCCTCTAATTCTGTTACCGACAAAAAATAGTCACACCATCACTCTGTTGAACACGTGAATTCTTGTTACGATAGAAACGTGTATCGTGACAGGGTGTCCGATATGTCACGGAACAATATGCATAAGCCGCGAATGTTAAATGTTGCGAGACATTTGGGACACCCTGTATATCTTGATGCGAAAATTTGAGTAAACATTTTTTTTCAAACAAGCTTTTATTTAATGTAATAAAAGTAGGATGTTTTTACCAAGCACCTATATATGACTATAAATAAAAGCTTAAGGCGCTCAAACTTTTAAATGTTTGATCAATTCGATCAATTCAGTTTTATTAACCGTATGTAATTTGGCACTATAGTTATTAGAGAAATTATTATCCCATATTCATACTCAGTGTCAGGGACTTCCGTTTCAGGAGTGAAAGTGAAAGGTGCGTTACTGCGTGGGAAGAAAAGTGACGAAAAGGGACTGTAGAGGAGAAAGTGAATAGCTAAAGTAACATAAAGGGCCGAGCGGAGGGCTGGAGGCGAGCAGAAAAGAAAAGACGGTGAGAATAGGGCAAAATAAATAAGGACAAGGAGGAAGAACTGGTGTGAGAAAGAGGTTAGGAAAACAAAGGGAAAAGCCGAGTAAGGTAGCGGAGACGGGTGGAAGGAGAGCACGGCGCGGTGAAGCGAGAGAACAGTAGTGACATCGGACGGAGTGGAAAAGAAGTAGGAAAGGAAGAGTACGGGCAGGCAGATAAAACAGGGAGGAGGCGAAGCGACCGGGTAGACAAGGAGGAGGAAGGACTGAGTGAAAAGCGGAAGGGAATGGATCGGGGCGAAGAGAAGAGCGGCGGAGAGGGGAAGGGGAAAGAGGAGGGGGACAGGGAAGGAGGAAGGGAAAGAAAACGAACGCGGAAAGGCTACTGCAGGAGAGGAACACAAATGTGGGAAAGATAAATAAGAAGTGCAAATGGAAAAGAAAGCAAATTGAAGAAAAGGAGCAGGAAGTACAGGAAGCACTCCAGAAGGGCCGGAAGGTGCAGAGGTCACCGGTAGGAAGCCTCCCTCCTCCTGAGGCTCTTCTCTTCTCCATTTCTTTCAGGCTCTCATCCGAGAATGAGAGCCTGAAGGAAATGATAACAGCGACGAGGGAGGAGGTAAGAAGGGACATGGGGAAGTCAAGGTTCAGGGAAAGAAAGTGAAAGAAAAATTGGGAAGGACGAGAGAGATGAGACTGGCATAGGAAAGATGGAGGGAGGAAAGAGAGGACATGGAGGGGAGAATGAGGGAAGTGGAAGATAGAATGGAAAAGGTAGAAAAACAAGAGCAGGAAATAGAAACGAGGAGGGAGAGACTAAGGAATCAAGAGATAGCAAAGGGAAGTAGCGGAAGGGAAGGGCGGGAGGGTGGAGAAGAAGAGAGAAGAGGAGAAGTAGGACAGACAAGGAGGAGGCTAAAAGAAATCGAAAGGAAAGTGGAGATGCGGCAGAGGGAAGAAAAACAGAGAACCTTCATAATAAAGAGAGTAAAGAAAGAGAAAAGAGAATAGAAGACGATCTAACGTGGACGGAAAGGAAGGTGCACTGGAGGTTGAAAAGAATAGTGGAAGAGGAAGAAAGAAAGGGGATAAGAGTGCGGGTAGGGTACGGGAAGATAATAGTGGCCGGGACCATATGGTTCTGGGACGAGAGGAAGGCAACGCTGAGAGACTGGCGGTGTAAAGAAAGGGAAGCGGAGCAGGAGGGAGGAGCGAGATGAGAGAGACAGGGCGAGAGGAACAGGAGGGACTCGACAAAAAACGGATAGAGACGGTGGACGGCAGGAAGAGGAAGAGAGAAAAGGGGGAAAAGGAAGCGAGAAGTTGGAGGATAACATTCTGGAATGTAGCGGGCCTTACGAATAAGGATAAGAATTTCTGAAAGGGATTCGAGAAATGGGAAGTTATAGTGATGATGGAGACATGGATAGACGAGAAAGGATGGGAGAGAGTAAAGGAAAAGCGACCAAGGAGATGTGTATGGGTGGCGCAATGGGCGGCGAAAAGAAATAGGAAGGCGAGAATCAGGCGAGGGATGATAATAGGTGTGCATGAGGAAATGGAGGCGGCGAGAAGGAAATGGAGGAGGAAAGAAGAAGGGCTAATGACGGTAAAAGAAGATGCTGCGGAGGAGACATGGATTATAATTGCTGTGTATTTGAATGGAGACATAGAGAGGAAAATAGAGAGATTAAAAGATTACATCGAAATGTAGAACGTGAAAGGGAAGATGTTGGGGGGGGGGGGGGGAACTTTAACGCAAGGTCGGGCGACGAGGAAGGGGACAGGAGGGTGACGCGAATGAAACGGAGGAGGGGGAGGATATTGAAAGACGGGAAGATAAACGCGGACGGGAGAACATTAGTAAAAATGTTAAAGGAGACAGGGTGGGAAATCTTTAATGGGAATATGGAGGGGGTCCAAGCGGGAGATTATACGTACACAGAGGGAAGGGGGGAGACGGTGATAGATTATGCTCTGGGGGATAAGAAAGCAAGAGAAGGGGTGGACAGCATGAGGGTAGGGGATAGGGTGGAGTCGGATCACCAACCGTTGATAGTGAAGACAAAAAGGGGTGAGAGCTGAGTAAGGGGGAGAGATGGGTAGGAAGCGGCAGATGGTCGTGCAGAATGAAGGAGGAATATAAAAAGAGAATCGAAAAGTTAAGAGTGGGGGGAAGAGAGAGCAAAGAGCTGATAAAAGAAATTACGGAAAACATAAAAACGGCAATGAAGGAAAGCGAAGAGGAAGGGGGTAGAGAGAGAAGTACAGCAAGAGAAGGATGGTGGAATGAAGAAAGCAGGGAAAAGAAGGGGACGTGAGACGGGAGTTAGGGCAGTGGAGAAAAGAAGTAGGTATAGGGAAAAGAAGAGGGAGTATAAGGAGATGTGCAAAAGAAAGAAGGAAGAGGAAAGAGAACGGATGATAAGGGTGGTAGTGGTGGCGAGGATGGAGGACAAGGTGTGCGAAATAGTTAACAGGGGAAAAAGGAGACGGAAACGAGTAAACGAAAAGATGAAGGGGGAGAAACGGAGGAAATACTTCATGGAGCTGCTAGGAGGTAGGGAGGGAAGACAGGGAAGGAGAATAGAAAGAAAAAGAAGCGGTGACGGAGAAGAGTTAATAGGCAAGGAGGAAGTATGAAAGGGGTTGGAAAAGATCGGGGAGGGGAAGGCGACGAGAGGGTATGAAATACCGAATGAAGCGTGAAAATGGGGAGGAGAGAAGGCGGTAGAATGGACATGAGATATATGTAGAAAGGTACGGAGAGGGGCGGGACGGCCGGAGGAGTGGAAGGAGGGGATCATAGTGCCGATAGTGAAGAAAGGGGAAGGAACAAAAGTAGAGGAGTGTAGGGGTCACTTTAATGCCATCACTATACAAAGTATATGCAATAATCCTCGCGAAAAGGCTGGAGGAAGAAGTGGAAGAAGAAAGAATGGTGCCGCAGACCGAGACAGAGTTCAGGAAGGGTATGGGAACCATTTATAATTTCTACGTCTTAACGTACATAATAGGAAGACAGGTGTGGAGAAAAAAGGGAAAACTGGTGACGATCTTCGATGTTTTAAAGGTAGCGTTCGATTCGGTGTACAGGAAAGTGACGTGGGAAGCGATAGAAAAGAGAGGGATAAGGAAAGAACTGAAGGAAAGGATAGAGGGAATATATGAGGAAACAAGATATTGTTTCCTCATATGTCCCCTTTATCCTTTCCTTCAGTTCTTTGTATCCAGAGCGAGGAGAGGGGAGGGGACAGGAGAATGCTTCTGGACGGAAAAAGGGGTAAGGCAGGGGTGTCCGATTGTTTCCAACCTGATGACGGCGGATTTTTAGACGAAAATGGTAGTTAAAAAAATGTCCTAAAATAGTTGTAGCTCTATGCTGTTGATAACATCTCGGTGATGGATCATCTGAAACAAAAGTATCAAATGATTCTACACTCAGTATGTTAATGACTATAGCGCATATCATACGATTTTTGATATATACAAAAATAACAAAGTGATATATACAAAAATTTGATATATACAATATGATGGGTATCGCGTGTTCACGTAGGCGGAGGGAGGGGGAAGGGGAAATAAATAAATGTTTAATCACTCCTAAAAATTCAAATAATATTTAATTAACAAAGAATGTGAAATAAAGACTCGATATAAAAAAAGGAATTTAAATTAATTAATTACAACAAGGAAAATGCAATGACTCGATATAATGGAAATAATGATAATAATAATGATAATAATTTACGCGAATATTACGGGTTACTGGACACGCGAAGTCCCGACTCAATTTCTCGACCCGTTCTCAATTTTATTTTTCGTATTATTTCGTAGGTAATATTTCGTTACGATGTTGGGCGCCAGCCTTGCTCGGGCAGTCGCGCTTCACGCGACAACAAAGAAAAAAAAACCAAAACAATTCGCTCGGTTGCCCGGCGAGCGAGAGACTCGATACAATAGCGCGGGGGGGACGTCTCACGGGTATCTAGGAACTGACGGGGTTCTCCGATTCAAGCGCGTTATCACCACGACTATTTTACTTCTAAATTTCTAATTCTTTTTACTCGATTTTATTAATTACTCGCAACGATAATTTCGTCCGCGATCCTTCGATCGATTCGGCCGTCGGTCGAGACGCGACCGCGGCTACGCGCGCGCGAGGGGAATGTTTCACGGGGGACGGCGGGGTATCCGCCACGCACCTTCTTACACACGTTTTTTTCGTTGCACTCTATTTTTCTTTGATTTTCTTAATTTTTACACGATACAAAACTTTTGATCGGCGACACGCACGGAAAGGACGACGATGGGAAATCATGGGGGGGGGGGGGGAAGGGGACACTTCACGAATCGCCCGAGCGATAATTTATCTCGCACCTTTCACAGCGGCCCGGAGCCGCTCTCGCAAATTAAAGCAAAGGAGAAGAGACTTACTTTTGCTGACGATGGCGTACGTCGCCGGATCTCTCTCTCTCTCTCTCTCTCTCTCTCTCTCTCTGTCTCGTGACTCTTAATTTTTCCTTCCTTCGCTGACCACGGTCGGACACTCAATGGCTGGCCACGCCGGCCGGCTCCTTCGCCTCGATCCACGCGGGCGACAGATGATGAACCTCGTGTTGATTTTTGATCGATCGGTGGCTCGCCCTCCCGACCATCGCCGATGATTAATGCCCGAGTCGTCGAGCTCCCCGATCGATAATTGCGCTCGGCCGGCCCGGCCGAGCGCGAGACAGTTTCCTCCGGGGGCGTCGTGCTCCGACAACTCGGGAGATGGCGGTAGCAGGCCGTCGGTGGCGAGCCCGATATCCCGCGCGGCCGAGTGATGGCGTTGGTGTCGGCGGTGCGCCCGCACCGACGTGGCCTTACACGCCAGTCCGTGGCCAGGCTCAGGGGGGGCGGCGAGTAATACACGGGGTATGGGGAGGGAACGGGGAGGATGTCGCGGCTTCGATATAATAAAAACTTAGAACTAATCTTAAAACTAACATCTTTTTTTATATCCGTGAAGGGCGCGGCGGAGATTGAGCCCCGGCGTGGTCACGCGGGCTCTCTCTCTAATTTCCTTGTGACGTCACGTCACAACAAAAATAAAAAAGACAAAAAAAACGTGTTTTTGCACCGTTTTTGGGGAAAATAGTAAATATTAAAAATTTTTAAATCCTTGATATGCACTATAGCTATAGTTGTAAAGAATATGTGTGTAAAATTTCATAAGAATCGGTTCAGTAGTTTCGGAGATTTTACCAACAAGCCATTGAAAAACGTTATTTCGCGAAAAACGCGTTTGAAGTTTTTTTAAATGAAAAATCGTTGAAAAATCTTACTCGTGCTTAATCAGCCATGTCTGCGCCATAAGGTAGGCCTTCGACCTCTTTATAGTGTTCATTTTCATTGAACAAAACGTTTTTGCATTTTGTTCTGGCTTCTTTTGAGGCACCGGGGCTGCGGCGGTTCGCTATGCGTATACGCTCACTCTCACGTTTAGCGACGAACTGTGCGGCGATCAGACCGAGTTTGACGCCCATCACCTCCAAGATCTTCAAAACCGGTTGTAAACCTTAATTGAAAATGCAAGCCGCTGTTCGGCCAGCAATTTCAATTATTTTTTCCACTGAAGATGTGTTTAGGTGCCATTGCCCACACGCGATTATAAAACACTTGTTGTTGTTTTGAGTTTTTCCTCCCAGGCATCGTACAAGTGATTCGTCCTTAGTCAAATCTTTGTAGATCGGCTTCAAAATATCTTAAACATTTTTAGCGAGAGCAAGAGGATGTTTGAAAGTTTCAACTGTTTCATATTTACACCAGGAGTTTCATATTTATTCCGAACAGTATGAATGCTGTAGACTGCTATCAGTTGAAATTTAATCCATCATTTTTTCCATCATTTATGACGACTATTATCTTATTCGAAAAGTATGTGGCTTCCGGATGGACTAATATCTTCTTCACTACAACTTTCTTAGCTGAAAAATTCTTTTCGCAACGTGTAATACGCACTTCAACTTTTTGACAATATAGTATTTACCATACGGCGTTGTATTGAGCCACATTTCAAAAGTTTTCTGGTCGCCGTCGCCGATGTAAAAACCATAACGCACAGAAAATCTTTCGAGGGATCACAAAAAACGTCTCACATATACCGATGACTTCCAGCAATGCCAGCATTTTTCCAGCAATGTCTGTGTGGGTAGCACTACAGATTCGTGGGTGCTCCTCATACCACGCTTCTTAATCAACTGTGTGTTCTGCTCCTTCTTCAAATCACAGCTTTTGCAGTAACTTGATTTCACAACGACGTCCACAATTTCTTTACTGCGGTTATAGATTAACGAGATAATGCCAATAAGAGAAGAAAATCCTCTTTTTTGCGAGAAGCCGTCGCTTGGAACGGTTAAAATGTCTTCGGGTTCTCCGTGTTGAGCATTAAAGAGTTTTTCTTCTTTAACAGACTTGTACGTCACTAGCTCGAACACACTTTACACCGCGATGGAGATCGAATTGAGAATTTGATAATAAACAGTGGAATTGATTCCATGTCCTAGTTCCATGAGGCCACATAACGTGTTGATGCCACTCAGTCCAAACCAATCAAATGCATAACATACACTAGACGATTGATTTCGTATCCAGTTGAGATGATCGGCCGTTATACGAACGTTGATATACTTTTCTTCGCAGTCGCAAATAACACAAAGTGTAACATAGAAAAAAACAAGAAACGACTGAATAATACTGTACCCTGCCGTTCGGTCGATGTGTACGTCGAAATTTGTATCGTCCGATTTTTTAAATTTTTCTGTAGACGCACAAGCATAACTCGTATTTGCCTCATGGTCATGTGGAAGCACTCCTTGAAACTTTCGCTTTTTGGCTCCCGAACCAGGACGTCTCCATAATGAATTTTGTTGTGAGGACTTTTCATCCATTGTGACATTCACGAGCGCAAAGATGTTGTGGGTAACTTAACCCTCGGGCAGTGATGCTTGATCACGAAAAATCGAAAACGCGTACTCAGAATTAACTTACAAGGGTACGGAACACGACTCAGAGTGCAGAGTGCCAAGGCCTCTGTAGAGCTCCGCTTAGTCCTAGGATTCGCGAGACACTGTCTAATTTAGTTGCGACTCAATGGTGGCTTCTTTCTTGATTTGGTATGAATCAGTAGTTTCAATTTTGCTGAGCAACGAATTTCGAAACCGGTATAGGATTGAGCAGCCGAGGCTTGTTCCGTATCCTCGTTCAGGGCCATTCGCTTCGCAATGTAGACCAGAGTGGATTTGGTTTTGCAATCACGATTGTATATACTCGAATGAATGAATGGTTTCGACATGTAAAGTTCAAACGAGTTCACTTCGGAGAAAAAAAAATAGATTGATATAACATATATCACAAGAGAAAAAAAATGAAAAGAAGACTCGAAACATCGAAACAAAAACCAAAATGTTTCTAATGAAAAGCGATGAAAAATGCAGTGTACAAGAATTGAAAAAAAATAAGGAGTGACACGGCTTTCATTAATGGGCGGTTCCCGCCTTCATAACAGTTGTTTATTCGATAGAAAAAAATACGCGTTCAATGCTTTATTACATATATGGGTTTCAATAAAATCCAAGGCGGACACTGAAGTGATGTTTCTTGTTGGTGTAGATTATATATTTTAGAAACAGTTTTCATACATCAGTAAAGTACGAATATACCACAAGCCCGTGTGCTGGTCTAGTGGTTATAGTGTTTACGTCTAACCAGCACATCGGTAGGTCGTGGGTTCGATTCCCAGTCTAGAGGTCGAAAATATACGGTCGCTCCAAACCTGAACCGTGAATTTGCGACCGGCTGTAATGGTATAGGTTTTCTGCAATTTCCTATACCCATGGCAGAAATGTCATGGTATATGCGATACAGAGGCGGAGATCGTCTGCGGCCTCAAGGTGGAGAGAAAAGGTGGAATATGGTGGGGAAGTAATAAAGGGGACGACCCCTTACTATGGAGTATCATCCTTAAAAAAATACAAATAGTCGACGTCCATATGTACACAAGCGGCGCACGGATTTACGTGAAAACATACGAGTGACTCTGGTGCGGTCATTTATACATGATGAAAGCCCCTATACATTTACTAACGCTCGCATGGCCATTGAGTATTAGCGGGTACAACATGTCGGTTAGTCCTAAATAAATCTTGCACTAAAGTCCATTGGGCACCGGATCTATGGATTGTTTTAGCTTAGGCCCGTAATTAAATACAGATTTCTTTATAGGGCTGGTTTTATTTTGTTTACCCTAAAACTATTGAATGCAGCGATGCAGCGACGTATTACGTACTCACCTATTGTCTAAATACTAAGTGATATTCGTTAGTGACAGTACGATATGACTCTATATGGCGTGTTCTAGTGTGACGCTGAAATTCTTTATTGGGAATCTAAGAACCGAGAAGAAACACACCATATGGATTTTATTTCCCAAGAGGTAAACCGAATTGAGTCAACTGGGCGGATCATCGAGGAACGAGTGAGTATCTTCTTTTTATCGTTCCAGTAACCAGAAAATCTAAAGCTCCTCGATACCACTACTCATTCCGTCTTATCAAGCGATAAAGAGCTTTTCATATGTCTTATATTGAATAATTAGTAGTGAGGATACGCGCTGGGGAGACGGCTCTGACGTCACCTGTTTGGAGTTATGTATAGGGCTGTCTCGCGGGCCAGACCGTCTCGGCGGCCCTGTTTGCGGAATTGGTGGTGGGCGATCGCCATTTTGGGGGCTTGGAGGTGGGGTTAGTGGTGTGTATCTGTGACGTCATCGGGTAAGAGTTGAATATGGATCTGTCTGGTGGGCCAGACCGTCTCGGTGTCCCTGTTCGGGGAATTGGCGGTGCGGGTGGCTGTTTTGGGGGAAATTGGTGGTGGGGTCCGCTGTTTTGGGAATTGGTGGTGGGGGTAGCGGCGGGTATCTGTGATTACCACCATACCAGCGGTGGTCGCAGCGTTGCTTGTTACCCGATTCGTTTTCGTTGATGTAGTAGTGGAAAAAGGTTTCAGTATACTTCGCAGTGTGAGGATGGTCTCATACCATCGATAGGTCGAGGTGTCGGGTTGAACAAAAAGAATTTATTTTCGTCGAGACATGTAAACGTTTTTTTATTTATCAGCGCTGGGTGTTTGTACATTCGACGGTGAGTGGTGGAGAAAATTATTACGGGGAATACATTTCAAAGGTTTAGTTCCGTAAAGTACATCCGTCTCACTCTTACACACTCTCTCTCTCTCTCTCTCGCTCTCTCCCACGCTCCCTCGCTGTGTGTGTTTGGGTTTGTGTGTGTTTGTGTGCGTCTGTATGCGCGCGCCCGCGCGCGCGCGCGCGCGCGTGTGTGTGTGTGTGTGTGTGTGTGTGTGTGTGTGTGTGTGTGTGTGTGTGCGAGGGTGTGCGGTTTTATGTGTACCGTTCGTACCCCATTGTCAGGTAGGAATCCACAAAAATTATCTCCTCGTAGGGCTGGTTAACAGGGTGGACAACCCTGTGCTGGAAGAAATAACACACAGCACCGACTTTTATCACGAATTCATGATTCTCTTTAAGCAGTCGTATCCACTCGGCGAGAATGTTGGCCGGAAGATTCCTCCAATCGGACGGTGCCCAGAAGTCGGTTTGAGGTTCCCAGTACATGTATAACGTCTCGGAGCCGATGGGTATCCACCCCGGCAGACGCTCATATACATAGACAGCAAGTGGGTACTCTGCCATCATCGATTGCGGATAATCCACAGCCATGTTCACGCGCTGGGTGAGGTTGCAGATCACAGACCGCTTGATGGCCTGCTTCGAAAAAGCGATGGCGGTTGTGTTTAGCGCTGTGTGCGTGTGGCTTGATGACATCAACCACGACTGAAGATGATAATCCCAGTACGAGTTGTTGTCCCGGTTCGTGTTGCGCTGAGACAAGACAGGTCGTTGCCTCGGGTGGTAGAACGATGTCAATTCAGATTCGAGGAACTATGTGTTTGATGTTCACGAACAGCGTTTCCACTATATTTAAAGCAAGGCGAGCGTAGGGGTGACTCAAACGGGGGTGGAAAATCAACAGTGGGGCGACGGTGGTTGTAGGCAATGATCTTTACAGGACGAGGCTGGTTGGTCCACGGTAATTGATACACTTGACAATAAAATTTTTTCACGAATAGTAGCAAGCGACATACAGGGTGTCCAATAGGAAGTTGCTGAAACTAATCGACTGTCATCTTAAAACACGTGCACAGACTCAGAAAAGCCCAATTGCTTTAAATAGACGAAACTCTAAAATTTTAAACGCACATAAATAAAACCCAGTCAAATATTTTTTATGTCAATTTATTACATCTTATAAAAATGACGAAAAAGTACAGTGATTAATGATAGATATTTTCGAAGTGCGAACCGTTAGATTGTGCACAAAAATCAATTCTCTTTTGAAAACTGTGAAAAACTGTGTCCAACATATCGTTCGTAATGCCGCGAACCACGTCCTGGATGGCCGCGATCAGTTCTTCTACGGTGCTGGGGTTTTCAGCGTAAACATGATCTTTAAGGGACAACACCACTGTGACGGCTTCAAAAAATCGATTTTTTGAAAACCATCTAGAAAAATCTAAAATACATTTAAGATTAAGATGCCGTTGGACCCAGGTCGAAAAAATAATTATTATCGGAGATATTGAATATTTTGTGGAGCGGTGCAGCGCTCCGTGACGCTCGGGGTCCCGCGCAGTTGCGCGCCTCAGGGTAGGCAGGTATACCGGGCCTTTCCCAGTTCCTGCGGGTCTTTCCCAGGTATTCTTTTGTCTCCCTACACAAAAACCGGCTATTGTTATAAATATAATTTCGAAAAAAAGCCATAGGTGGCGATAATTGAAACATTTTTAAGGCAGGTATAGGGATAGCATCATAGCGTCAGTTTGCGAATAGAAGCGACGCTACTCGTGTCTAAATGCTCCGAACCGTTTCGTTTATAAATATCGAACGCTCAGAATTATTCTTTGCACATCGAAATGGATAATCCGAAAGTGTACGCGTGGTAACAGGGAACAAAACTATGTGACGAGGAGTCGAACGAAAATTTCGAATCGAAAACCTCCGAACCGTTATAGCTCCGAAAATAGTTCTGTAGAGTATGTGAGCACGTCGGCGAAAAAGTTAAAATCGTCGGACGATTTAGAGGTCGGTGTTACTAACGATTTCGGTTATCGTATAGTACACCTCGTTAATGCATTGAACATTATATCGACGTTAGTGAAATGCAAAGTGTGTGATCGCGATATAAAGTTTACTGAAAAAAGTTTGCGCGGACGCGGACTCAAAATCGAGGTCGATTCCGGCCATTGTGAAAAAGTGCAAATCAATTCGTGTCCTATGATTGACAATGCATACGAAATAAATCGTCGGATCGTATTCAGTATGCGTCTTCTTGGCGTCGGTTTGAATGGCCTGATGAAGTTTTGTGCATTTATGGACCTACCGCGAGAGGGAGACAATTTCGTTGGAAAATGGGGTGGAGGACGGAATTATCGTTTCAGGCGACGGATCGTGGCGTAAGCGCGGTTTCAGCTCGCTTTTCGGCATAACATCGCTAATCGGCTGGTACACTAAAAAACTGATCGACGTTATGGTGAAATCGAAATATTGCAAAGCTTGCGAGCATTGGGAAAAAAAAGAAAGCACCGCGGAGTACTGGGAATGGAAAAGTACCCACGACGATGAGTGCCAGGCGAACCATAGCGGCTCCTCCGGAAAAATGGAAGTCGACTTAGCTGTTGAAATGTTTCAACGGTTTGAAGAGCTCTATGGCAAAAAATATAAATATTATATTGGTGACGGCGATTCTAAAACGTTTCTGGGCACATCGAATAGCGATCCATACGACGGTTTCGAGATAAAAAAAAAGAGTGCATCGATCATGTCCAAAAACGTATGGGGACGCGCTTCCGCGAAATCGTGAAAAAACAAAAAGGATTGTCTGGCTGAGGAAAGCTCACCGGAAAATTGATTGACGAGTTGAGCACATATTACGGCTTGGCTATTCGGAGGAACAGCGATGATGTTGAGAAAATGAGGAAGGCAATTTGGGCAACTATCAAACATAAAATATCCACAGATAGTAAGCCACAACATGACGATTGCCCAGAGGGAGCCGAGTCGTGGTGTTCGTGGCAGCGAGCGGTCGCAGCGGTAATATTTCTGAATATCGCCATAAGCCGCCTCTTCCTGAGGAAGTATTGGAGGCAATTACGCCAGTCTTCGAAAATTTGAGCAGAGACGATTTGCTGCAGCGTTGTTTGGGCGGCTTTACGCAAAACAACAACGAAAGCTACAACAAATCAGTTTGGTCAATAGCCCCCAAGTGTCAGTCCGGGAGCAAAAAAATCGTCGATATTGCAGCTGATATCGCGGTATTATTATTTAATGATGCCCTGAGAAGCCTCATGAAAGTTTTGGAGACGTTGGGGATAACTATCGGCCCAAATTGTTTCAATTTTTGCGTTGAAACCGACGCAGCGCGGATCGAGCTGGCGGAGCGCTCGCTCACAGACGCTGCAAAAGAGGCAAGAAGAACCTCTACAAGTTCGAGAAAAGATGCTAGGGACAATGATTTGCTTCTTGAAGGCCAGCTATATGGTGCCGGCATCGCTGATTTGAGGTAAACATTTTTTTTCTCCAATTTATCGCATAAATTAACAAACCTAAAACTTTGAACGCGTTATTCTCAAAACCATTTTTTTGAGTGCGGTACGCAGCAGAACTCGAGCAATTTTTATCCGATCGACTTCAAATTTGGACTGCATCAATGAAACTAGATTATCTAAGAAGTACATAGGATTTTTTCAATATCTCAATAATAAAAAAAAAGTTGAAGCCTATTTTTGACGAGAAATTTTGCTCGAAAATCGTCCTTTAATTTCAAAAGCCTGCCTATTTTTTAAAAATCGATATTTTTTCAAATCCCTGTGTACCTCTCTTCAAAATATCATATTATTAACGAAAACACTCGGTATTTTTTTTCAGATCGACTTTGAAGAGAGTTCTGCTGCGTGCCGCGAACCACTGCAGAGGCAACAGTACCTGACGCGGGAGCTTCCCCCGCGTCACCATGGGGCGTGACATTTTTTAAAAATATATCTTCAATAAACAACGAACAAAAGAAAAAAAATTTCGAATATCTCTTTTTTTCCCACAAAAAAAAATTCTTGAAAAATGGCAAAAAAACAGAGGGTCACAGTCGTGTTCTGCCTTAATGTAACCTCACAAGAAACAATTACAAGGGTTCAGGTTCGGTGAGTACGGAGGTCATTCTAGTCCACCTTGAGCAAATTTAGGGTACCCCAGACCGATTACTCGGGTCCCATATACGCGATGAATAGCTTCAAACACCTCATGAGTTCGGAGCGGCGTCACTCCATCTTGCATGAAGTAAATATTTTTAACCAGTCCCCTCTTTTTGCATAAGGGAAGAATTTCTTTTCCAAAAGCTGTTTGTAACTCTTTTCTGTTACCGTAGATTCCAAGAATTGCAAATAAATTCCTTTTACTGAAATCGCTGCCCATGCCGTTACTTTCTGCGGATGAAGGGACTTCGCTAGCAATATGTTGGGATTTTCCGTTCCCCAAAACCGGTAATTTGGCTTGTTTACGTACCCATTGATCCAAAAATATGCTTCATCGGAATGAATAATCAATTTCTCATTAAGTTCTTCGGCTTCAAACATTCCCTTAATAGTGTTACAAAATTCGATGCGTTTCGTCATGGCATGTTCAGTTAACAAATGATGAGTGCTTATTTTATACGGATAAAACTTTTAAAAATATTTCAAACCGTTGTGTAATGATGATTTGGTTATTTTTAATGCTTGAGCAGCTTTCCGAATCGAATCATTTGAATTTTGTTTCAAATAATTCTCACCTTCGTTGATCTTCTCTGGTGTAGTCACCGTAGCAGATGAACCTGGCAACTCGTGTCTACGGTCCTAGAGTGTACCATACTCCACGAAGTTATCGACCATCCTACAAAAATTAACGTAAAATTACTTCAATGCAGTTTAATGGAATTGAAACACAAGTTGTGTAATAGATGAATATGAATAAATATTAAATTCTTACCTTTTCAGAGTGTTTTCGCTGGCAACTCTATGAGTTCCAAGCTTAGTACGAAACCCTGTATGCGCATTACTATGAATTTGTCCCCTCGAGAAAAAGTACTCAATAAGATGTACTTTTTCTTCCGTGGTGAGCTCACTCATTTTGACGCGCGCGTGCTTGCTTCAAGAACGGCTGGATTAAAACTACGGTGCCTCAGGTATGCGCCTTAGAAAAAGGGACCCCTATTGAATTCATGGAGGGGAGCGACACTTA
The DNA here is from genome assembly GCA_951751655.1 of Ophion costatus. Lineage (NCBI taxonomy): Eukaryota > Metazoa > Arthropoda > Insecta > Hymenoptera > Ichneumonidae > Ophion > Ophion costatus. Next base: position 11,517,489 of record OX632358.1, on the reverse strand, counting down.
TTTAGTTTTAGCAACTTCCTATTGGACACCCTGTATATGCACGACTGGACACAGCAGGGGGTATGGTTTCCGCTCCCCGAGAGTCCGGTCCACGTATTTGAGTCTGGCACGCCCCACTCTCGCTATCTTTTTCTGGTGAAAAAGAGTTACCGTACGATCGTTTCGGGTTTTATCCGATGAAGAACGCCTATAGAAACGATAAAGAGTGCAACCACGAGCCATGTGATACCGAAACAATACAATATTCCCCGCAAACTTTCGACGTCGCTAATTGTAAAGGTTTTCCACTCCATCGGAGAGTTTTGGCATTTCTTCACAAACGATTGTACTGTTGTGGGATAATTGGTGGAAACCCGTAGCTGCCGAAAAAGATAGCGTTACCATCCTCGTTAACGTAAATCCCGACCCAATCCGTACCAGGCCGTGTGTAAATATCGGTATTAACGACTATCGCCGCAGGTCTACACCAGACTTTCGGAATACGGTCTGCTGGATAGACTCCTTTCGTGGCTGCTTTTATCATTCGCAACCCGCCGAGCACCTCTAAGCTGTTCATGGTTGTAGTTCTTACTCAACGAATAACAATGCACTGTGACTCGCGGCGCTGTGGGTGGGGGTGTCCACCCACTGACGAGGTGTGTTGGTATTTCTTTACACTTGAAAATGCTAGCCACCTCATTGGTGACGTAAGGAGCAGATGCGTTACTCTCCCCGCTAAGCGAAGTTAATGGCCCATTTGTAAGCGTCTCGAGGGTCGCAGGCATAGTCGCAGAGTAACGGCAGGCAAACACATGTGTTCTCACACGATGAATTTTTGGTTATAAAATTAAGCTTGGTGGGTCTGGGTACAGAGTGGTGACCAATGTAATTTATAGCATTGGCGCACTTTCGCTCCCTAGAGTGCAGTGGTATGCTGATAGGTTCCATGTAAATCGGACTTTCCACCCGCTCCTATCGCCCGCCTAACCAAGTCCTGATCTTCATAGCGTTGTTCAACGCGCATTTTGGTTTGTTTTACCTCGCACGGGAATGATAAATACAGAACGCATCACTAACAGCCATATTCTTCAATGTAGGCCTGATGTAATCCTCCAGGTTAATGAGGTCGCGAGTGAGGACACGCCGTAGCAATTTTGCTTTCTGTAGACCACGCACATATATCCGCATAGCGTGACGCACCAATGTTCGTAGCGTGGTCCACACATGGTCTAATTCCGCTTTACCGTCGAACCATTCGAGACCGTGACAAAAGCACGTTATGCGATCATTGCTGGTAGCGAACTTCGACGGGAGATTCGAAAAATCATGCGGAGGTTTGATTATCCAGTGACAAACGCCAGAATCTTGAAGACTGATGATTGCCAACTCTTTTGGTTGAAAACATCCGTTTTTATTGTAAAGTGCCTGGATGTCCATGATAAAGTCCATGGTGGCGGAGACGCGAGACGGATACATAAACCATTGGAGTGCGGTGTTTTTTATATCGTGCATACGTGCACGCTCACCAAATTTGATTAGTCGATATACTCCATTTTCATTGGTGGATCACATGAAGTCGTTCACCCACGCATATACTTACGCGCTAAAGTCCGTTATAACATAGCGTGCAGAGTATTTCAATTATACTGTCGTATTCCGCGTAGACAATACAATTTACTGTAGAAGGGAGAGGCTCGTCGAAGCGAACTTCGACGCGTACGTCGTCGAACGAGATTCCAATAGGTAAAGCAACTAGCATCAAGATTCGGAATTATATCAAACGCGAAAAGGTAGTATCCTTTACTGTAGTTTCTACGTGATATGCCTAATCCTTCGTTCTGGAAATGTATACCGGTACCCGAGAAAAGCATGTGGTAGCTTTCTACAGAGACCTCTCTGCCTTTTGTCAACCACGGCTGTAAAAGGCGGCTCGGGACTTGCTGACCATCGACGTATATCGAAAGGAAATTAATGCTCTAGCGGTGAAAGTTATATGGATTAGTCTCAATATCACTGTTGAATACTTTATTTGAGACGAAACCCACGATAATCCGTTTCGATAGTTGGACAAGTAAGACGCTGTCCAGGGTATCACCGAGTATACCATTGTGCATCGTGAAAGCCTTTACTTCAACATGAGTTATAGGATACTTGGCTGTTGTTTAAGCAAGTGTCTTCGCGTGGGCTCTGAGAACTCCAGGTGCAATTTTTGCAGGCCGCACAAAAAGAGTTGCTTCCGAGATGTGTACGCGGTATGCTACAGGGGGTTGCGTTTGAAGAGCCACGATACAAAAAATGTCTTTTGATCGTACGAGTCGAAGCCTTAACTCGACCCCGTTCAGAAAAAAATTATCCTGGTTGAACACATCGCAATGAAGATGGCCCAGCAAATCTACGGGTTTTCCATCGTGCGTTAATTTTCTGCGTAAGTCTTGGCCATAGTTCTCTAGCGGATTTTTCGCCCGACGTAGCGCATTAAAAGCACCCGGGGTGTCGGCATACCACAAACCCGATGTGAGATGCAAATCTTCAGCCACTGGTCCATAATTTAGTAGTGTTTCTATGTAAGCTCTATAGGGCTACGCATTATTTGGCGGTGCAACGAGTTTCTGGTTGAAGTACACGTCTACTTGATTCAACATAGAATGGAGGAAATTATTCACAGGGGCAGCCTTTCCAGCGGACGTTCCGTTTGAAGCCACTATCTTAACATTGAGCGCTAGCATCGTCTGTGCAAGATCGAGGTATTCTTCACCGTGCCCCGGTACGACGAACTCAAGTGGGCCATCGTCAGACAGCGACGACACCGGTTTATAATGCACCCACTGCGATGCTTCTATAGATGTCTGCGTCGGTGGTATGCTGAACAGATCAAGCTCGCTCTTCATACATTCACGGGAATGTGAGTGGAGAAACGACATTTTAAAATTTATCCAAAAATATCGGGTAGAGCACGACGTTTCTTACTCCTCTTTGTACTAGCCCTTTTCTTTTTTCCAGCTCTCTGCCGATTCAACTGAGTCCCGCGACGCTTACGTGTGTTCTTTCTCAACGTTTTCCGCGGTCTACCGACTGCTCTACTCTTCGTCACCCGACCTCGTGCTACACGCGTTTTTTTCACCGCGACACTTGAGCTTGCATGACCCATTAGCGAATGTATACTCCTTTTTCCCCGCGATGTTTTATACCCCGACCCGCTCATGTGTCGATCAACCTTCTCGCTGACTTTACGTTTCAAGTTCTCGCCAGACTCGGTGAGACGATCGCACACGGATTCTCTGAAGGGTCTATTGTTCTTACTAACGTTTTCTATAATATTTACCCCGGCACGCAGCGCATCTCTACCTATAGCACGAACCCCCATTTTTAGAAGGGGCAACGCTCTCCGGAAGAGACCCCCTAGAAAACGTCCAATTCCTCGCCCTCGTTGATACGGTGCCCCAACATATACGCCGTGTACTCCATGACCTACACCACCCCCTGCCTGGCATTCGTAATACGTCTGATAGTAGCTCATCGATGCCTCGATAGCTATTCGATGCGGTTAAAATGGACAGTGACGGTCAGTGTGCTGTCCTTGAATGCTATCGGGACACCGAGATGATGCCTTATATCGATGCTGACCACACGAAACCCGTTATTCATAAGCGCCAAATAATTCGCAGGTGAGAAATATTTTACTCCTGTCGAACAGTATGTATAGCGGGCACTATCAAGATTAACGATACGTAGTAGTGCTGCCTGCACATCGCCCATGGTATATGGTACACAGATATCCGTGTTTACGAATAGTTGATCAGGTAGGGCCCTGTTGATGCACGCCGGTCGTTCTTCGACAGTCACAGCGCCGGTTGGTACGCGATACGTTCGGTGAGGTGTTGGAGATCCTTCATCGATTGATAGTGGTGTGTCAAAGCCTAATATGCGCCCGATTGTGGCCGACAGGATAATGACTTCAGGCTCGGCTTCGCCCTTACACCCCTCATTCATAGGTATTTCAATGGAAACGTGACCACTCGCTTCACGGGATTCGACGAATCTAACGCCGCGTTTTGTTAGCCCGGGAATATTATTCAACTCCCACATGACTTGGCAATACGCTTGGTATATACCATGCGGTATTTTATCAGAAAGTTGGGAGCGCGACTTTTCCCCATTATCTTTCCACGGGCGCCAGAATATCCTGCAATCTTCGCGTTGTAAGTGTGTTATGGTGTAGGGTAGGTGAATTCCCGCACGTCCTACGGTCCACTGCCCGTGTAAAGAAATTTCACGTGGTAATTGCGTCGTAAAATTTGTCGTTATGCTGTCAGGGAAATACTTCATGCTACTGTTGCTAGGCAGAACGATAAAAAAGTTTTCGCTATCCATGCCGATGACCTTATTTTCAAGTGTTTATGAGCCAAGGCTGCGTACACTGGATGCAGGTATCCAGGAGTTACATTTTTTAGAGTAGCCCAACTAACAAACGTACAGCTCTTTCTTCGTACCGCGACCACGTATCTTCATAACACGATCGAGCTTGAACGCTTTATCGTCTGTCACGCGTTTAGCATTCACAGATGTAGAAGAAACGATCTATTGTTTCGCTCTGGAGATCGTGTAATTCGTATATAGAGATACCCTGGGGTTTGAGAGCTCGGGAGATTTTGAATATTTCATTCCTCAAATTTTTTTCATAACCTTTTTCGAATGTGCTTTTCGTCCTACTGATGCGCACGTAACCCCCGCATTTGTATTTATTTCTCCCGCAAGCTTTCTTATTACCACGTGCCATATTGGTTTTTACTGTGTTTTCATAGGCTAACTGCGCATTGTACAGTGTTATAGCCGCGGGTTCCATTTTTTTCATCGAATGCGTTGCATGTTTATAGGAGTAAGCGAATTGTTGCAGTGCGTCAATATAGTAGTGTATGTTGCGATATGTGAAAAGGGCCGCATTCGTTTTTTCAAGGTGCGATTGAATTGCTCAACGATCAATGCCTTGATATCAAGGTTCCGCGCGACCCTTAAACGGGCGTCTCTTTCATTGAGAA
>OX632358.1:11494974-11507474 GCA_951751655.1 Ophion costatus | reverse complement strand
CAACAAGCTCACAGAAAATCCTGTGTATTTTTCAAGAATAACGGTGAATGGCTTAGCAAGCAGGTATGTTTTGCCGCACCTACAGACGCTGTAGTAACAAGCCCGGGTAATACGGGCGGCCGCCCGTCCCTTGAGTTTACAATGTCCAGTGAAAGATCTAAACGAAGGAAGACCCAAGATATTCGTACATCGTTCAACTCGGTCGAGTTAGCATACGCTACTCAGATGAGCCTTCGCTCTTCAGGACAATCCGACGCCGCAAAAGTTATTAAGGACGTAACAATGACGAGTCCTTTAAGAGCTTCCAAGTATCGTAAAGCTTACTCAGCAACGGATGAAATTACTTTATCCGAAGAGGCTGCACTTTCCGCTATGATTGAATATAAATTCTCCAAGAGTACTTACCAGGGAATGAGAAGATTAGGGAAGGAAAATAACTGTCAGCTATATCCGTCTTACGAAAAAGTGATGAAAGCAAAAAAGCGTTGTTATCCACCACGTGATGCAATCAGGATTACAGAGAGTAGTGCAGAAGTCCAACTACAGGCACTATTAGATCATACAGTTGAACGTATTTTACTCGTCCAAAATGTACTCATTCAAAGATTGACTCCAGATAATGTTCGTAAAATGGACTTGATTTGCAAGTGGGGTTGCGATGGAAGTTCTGGGCAAAGTGAATATAAGCAGACGTTCAGTGATGACAGCAAATCTGATGCGCATGTATTATTTACTTCAGTCGTGCCATTACAACTCGTGTGTTATGATCAACAATCGAAGGAAGAAATAGTTGTTTGGAAGAACCCCAGACCCTCGTCTCCACGATTTTGTAGATCGCTTAGACTACTGTTTCTACGCGAAGACACAGAGTCAACACTTAATGAAGTCCAAATTGTTGAAGAACAAATAAAGTCACTTCGTCCATTCGAAAGTGTAATAGATGGAAAAGAAATCTCCGTAATGTACAAGTTGTTGTTATCCATGATAGATGGTAAAGTTTGCAACGCTGTATCATTGACGAAATCTGCTCAACGGTGCTATTTGTGTGGAGCAACCAGCAAAGATTTTAATGCCATCGACACTGTATTGCAAAGGGAAATCAATGAAACAAATTTGAAGTTCGGATTGTCGACGCTGCATGCGTGGATACGGTGCTTCGAGTATTGCTTACACGTGTCTTACAAACTCGGCATTAAAAAATGGCAAGCTCGAAGTGCCGAAGAAAAAAAAATTACCCAGGAACGCAAGAGGGCCATTCAAGAAGGATTCAAGAAGCAATTGGGTCTAAATATCGATCGCCCAAAGCCTGGATACGGCAGCAGCAATGATGGCAACACAGCTCGGCGATTCTTTGAAAATTCGACGGTTTCCGCTGCGATAACGGGGGTCAACGAAGAAGTTATTAAACGCTTGTACGTAATCCTACAAGTTATATCGTGTGGCCACGAGATAAACTGTGAAAGATTTGAACAGTATGCTATTGAAACGGCAAGAAAGACCGTTGCATTATACCCTTGGTACTCCATGCCTACTTCGGTGCACAAACTATTAATTCATGGTCCAGTGATAATAACTCATGCTCTATTACCAATCGGCCAATTATCCGAAGATGCTCAGGAAGCTCGAAACAAAGACATCAAACGATATCGAGAAGATTTTGCGCGAAAAAGTTCCAGGGTTAAAACTATGGAAGATGTTTTTCATCGGCTCTTAGTTACTTCTGATCCGTACATTTCAAGTGTCAGAAGACTACCACAGAAGAAGCTGAAGAGTTTGTCGCCGGAAGCTGTAGCGATGTTGATCGCTCCTAAAGTGACTGCTGCAGCAGACGGATTTTGCGCCGAGATTGAAGCCGTGCCGGGAGTTGTAATAGATACAAACTCGGATAATGATTCTGACTCCGACTCCGACTCCGATTACGATTTTGATTAAGAATAAAATTTTCTATTTTTGAAACGTTCCGTATGTATTTTGGAAATAAAAATAATAATTGCGTAGAATACACTGTTCACGTTTATTTTATTATGATGATTTTTTAAAATATATTAATTTATCTATTTAGCAGGATACTCGGCCATTTTGTTTATAACAATTTGCTGTAAGCTCTTTGTTGCAAGTTATAAACAATAGATATCGGATTGGTAATCAGCGACCTTGAAAACCCGTATATACCAATTTTTGTCAACATCTGGTAACTTTTTAACGTTCATGTCGGCCATATTGGATCGGCTATTTTTTTTACGATAATTTGGCTTTCAGATTCGTAATCAGCGACCTTGAAAACCCCTGTAAGCCAATTTTCATTCCCGTCAAAGGTCATTTGAGGTTTTGGCCAGGTTTTTGGGCTTTTCTCCTACTGTGCGTCGTCATCGAAGTAACGGCCAAGGTTCGAAACATCCTCCTCAGCAGGGGACGAGTCTTCGCAGGCTGGAACTCGTTTCCGGTAGAAGAGTATATGAAGGTCCTACAATGTTTTAAGTGCTCTGGCTTCGGGCACATGGCAGGCAACTGTCAGGGGAATGCACGGTGCGGTCAATGTGGTGGGAACCACGAGATGAGAGAGTGTTCAAATAGGAGAGGTCAACCCTGCTGCGCAAATTGCAAGTCTGCCAAGATCGACGACACGCACTCGGCGTTCGACGCTAAAAAATGCCAAATCCTCAAGCGGCGCATCGAGGAAAAAGTAAACCAAACAGACTACTCGTAATGGCATCCGCATCCGTCAATCGTGAGGAAAACCTTCTCATCTCACATGTCAACTGCCAGTCACTGCTAGCTAAGAATCATTTGGACACCTTCAGAGTTCTTTTCTCTCAACGTCGATGTCATGTTATTTGCGTCTCAGAAACCTGGCTGACCCCCGACATACCAGATTCTATGGTGGACCTTCATAACTACAAGGTATTCCGGCGGGATAGAGTAGACCGCCCAGGAGGAGGTGTTGCGTGCTACATTCACAGGGGACTAAAAGCCATAGAAATTCATTCATCCTCAGGTCATTCCACTGACGGAGCCGAATTCCTATTCCTCGAGATCAATAGTGGTGTAGGACCTAAAATACTGATAGCCGTCATTTATAGGCCCCCAAAATCAAAAGGTCTACCCACCTTCACACAAGCATGTAGCATGCTACTGCCGCTCTATTCCAACTTCATTACCTTCGGCGATTTCAACTTAAATATGGACAAGATCTCCTATGATAGCAGATTCCTTACGCAATTCTTGACGGTCAACGAGATGTTTAGAGTCCCGTTTGGACCAACCCATCACACTGAAGGATCCAATACTCGCATAGATCATTGCATCGTTGAGGGGGAGGCGAATGTAGTTGATTTCGGTCAAGAGCCAACATCTCTCTCAGGACACGATCGAATCTGGATCTCATACAGCTACAAGGCACCTGCAGATATCCAAAACGACATCATTAAGCGAAACTTCACTAATTTTAACGAGCAACACTTTCTAGCAGACTTGGCCGCCATTGACTGGACTTCACTCTTCAAATCGGAGTCAATTGACTACAAAGTGACTTTCTTGAACCAAGTACTACTAGAGTGCCTGGACGACCATGCCCCACTCCGACAGATTAAGAGTAAGCGCAACCCCGCGCCTTGGTTAACGCCAGAGATCAAATGTCTAATGAAGGAACGCGACAAGCTCTGGAAACGATTCGCATGCAGCCGCAGGACCCAACGCTCGGAAAAACTGGGTGATCCATACAAAGTCAATCAACATACCCTCGCCAAATTTCGAGAACTCCAGAACACAGTCGGAAAGATGATTGTAAAAGCAAAGGGGGACTACTATAGCACGGCCTTCGAGAACGTCAAAAATGCAGGAGCGGCATGGAGCAGAATGAGACAGCTGGGGATTCTCCGGACGAAAACCAACACACATCCACTGACCGTAACGGTTAACGAACTCAAAGACGATTTCTGCTCCTCTAGTCTTGAGACAACGGATACAACCCCTAGCGGGGTTTTACCAGAATTGAGTAGTCACTACGACGACGCAAATTTTTATTTCGGGGATATTCCCCCAGAAACTCTACTTAAGGCTCTCAACCATGCCTCATCCCAAGCCAACGGAGCTGACGGCATATCGCTTAAGCTAGTTAGGACGGCCTTACCAGTCATCCTACCCATGTTATTACACATTTTTAATTTTTCGCTTTCGCATGGTGTTTTTCTTCTCATATGGAAAAAGTCTCTCATTAAGCCAATTCCGAAAATCAAATCCCCGTCCATCCCAGCGGATTACAGGCCTATATCCCTCCTCTGTCCACTGTCTAAGGTGCTTGAGAGAATTGTAGCCGATCAGATTTCTGGATTTCTAGAGGCCAACAACCACCTAGATCCTTATCAGTCCGCCTATCGTAAGGGCTTTAGTACCCACACAGCTCTTCTACGAATCGGAGACTATATACGCGAAGGAATTGACAAGAGCATGGTGACCATCATGACCCTCTTTGATTTTTCAAAAGCGTTCTACAACGTCATTCACCGCGAATTACTAATTAAGCTCAAGAACCTCTGTTTTTCATCATCAGCGCTCAGATGGGTAGAAGCCTATCTTAGCGGAAGATTCCAGGCTGTCCTTAACCCCCATGGTGGCCGCTCGGCCTGGGCTGAAGTCAAAAGAGGAATCCCACAAGGATCCGTACTAGGCCCACTGCTATTCATCATCTACGCGTCGGATTTAAGGTATGCCCTGGCAACATGCGACCACAACTTTTATGCAGACGATCTACAGATCCTTCACCGCTGCCCTATCGCTCAGCTAAACCGAGCTATCTCAAAAATTAACACCGATGTCATCCTGATTCGGATTTGGGCCTCGCTTAACGGGTTGACCCTAAACGCCGTAAAAACACAGGCAATCATCCTTGGCAGTAGACGAACCATACGAGCACTTAATTAGTCAGAAGTCCCGAGCATCAAAAATGGTCTAGCAACTGTAAAATACAGCAACGTGGTCAAGCTACTGGGCATCAAGATTGATGACGTCATAAGCTGGAAGGATCAAGCGATCAATGTCGCGAAAGCCGCCAATGCACGTCTTTATCAGCTCAAAATCTGCAGAAGTTTCTTGCCTCGTCATCTACGTATCAAGCTTGTAACGATCCTGATCCTGCCGGTCATCGATTATTGTTGTGCAGTGACCTCCGGCATGCCGGAAGAACACAACAAAATTATTAAGGTAGCATTAAACTCCTGCATTCGGTACATCTTTGACGTCCCGTGGTATAACCACACAACGCCGTATTGGGAGAAACTTGAATGGCTGCGACTTGAAGCTCGACGGAAGTATTATACGTTGCGAATAGCCCACGAGATTCTCCGCTCAGGCCGCCCGGCTTATCTGCGGTCGCTACTAACAAATAGTGTACCTAGAGAAGGGGTAACACTGCGAGGAAAGACAGGGCCACTGGAAATCCCTCACTTCAGAACAGAATACCTGAGGCATTCTTTTTCGGTTACATCAGCGTATCTGTACAATTCCATCCCTACAAACTGTTCTCAGCAAAACACCGAGACTATCAGTATGCACATAATCGACTTGCTAAAAAACGGTTCAATCTAGCTTTCCGGGGCTTCGCTTTTATGTATGTGGACCTTTGTAAACAATCGCCTAGGGGAATGTAAATAACGTTTAGCATTGAAATTATTAGCTTGTAATTTGTACGGCATTGCAACGTATTAGCATGTAATCTGTACAGCATGGCAATCATTAGCTTATAATTTGTTCGGGAGTCTGCGTACGCAGAATTTAATAGTAAGCTTGCAAACTTTGTATGGAATCGCTTTCTGTTTTATATCTAATCTGAACAGCAATATTTTGTACTCGAAGATTGTGTGCTAGAGGACACTTCGTCCTAACGCACTATAAATAAATCTATCTATCTATCTATCTAGCTATCTATCTATCTATCTATCTATCTATCTATCTATCTATCTATCTATCTATCTATCTATCTATCTATCTATCTATCTATCTATCTATCTATCTATCTATCTATCTATCTATCTATCTATCTATCTATCTATCTATCTATCTATCTATCTATCTATCTATCTATCTATCTATCTATCTATCTATCTATCTATCTATCTATCTATCTATCTATCTATCTATCTATCTATCTATCTATCTATCTTTTTTTTTTTTTTTTTTTTTTTTTTTTTTAATGAGGAGGGGAAATCTTCAGTAAGACGCCCAGGTGTTGCGGGTAGTGTCGGATTTTTACCGACTAAAACCCCTCCTCCCTCTCCACACCCCACATCGGCACCGCTTTCGCATAACTTCCATGTGGTGTGTTTTGGTCCTCTTTGGGACTCCGCTGTTCTGATAACTCTTCCGTTACTCTCCGGCTTTCTCAGGCTGTTCCAGCGGCGAGGCTTGTCTGGCCTTCTGCCCTGTTTCTCTCTTCGGTTTCCATTTCTCTTTTTTTCTGCATCGTTCTTTTTATAAAGAACGATGTCGCCGTCCATATTCTATCTGCGCTGAGCATCAACGGGATCAGATTGTCTTCATTGATCGTTCTGTTTCCTATTTGGGCTTCCAGGTTTATTCGTTCTGCTTCTGTAGCAGGGCACTCAAAAACTGCGTGCTGCGCGTCGTCCGGACTGAAGCCGCAGTGGCAGCATGCTGCGCTTTCTCGTTTTTTAAAACGCGTCAGGTATTGGTCAAAACAGCCGTGCCCTGTTAGCGCCTGCGTAAGTTCGTAATTCATTTGGCCGTGGGGTCTTCCAATCCACTCAACTATGTTGGGGATGAGTCGGTGTGTCCATCTGCCTTTGGTATCCGTGTCCCAGCTTTCCTGCCAACGCCTGAGCAGCCTTTGGCGGGCCGTATCTTTTGCCGCTGCCCTTACCCTATCGGTAATCGGGTTTGATTCGTTTTGGTGGATATCCTGGAAGATCTCGCTTTTTTCTCTTGCCAGTAGGTCAATCGGTGGTGTGCTAGCAAGGACCAGTGCCGCGTTTTCAGAAACTGTCCTATACGCAGATATTGTTCGTATGGAACTGCGTCTCTGTACTGCTGCCAGTTTTCGTCGTGTTCCGGCTTTCTCCATAGCGTCTACCCATATTTCCGCTCCATACAGGATTTTCGAATGAATAACGCTATTTAGGAGTCTTCTTTTAAGCTCACTGGGCCCATCGACATTCGGCATAAGCCTGGCTAGCGCCGCTGCAGTCGAAGCTGCCTTCTCGCCTACGATATTCACGTGCTCCGTAAAAATCAGTCCAGTATCTATCTGTACTCCTAAGTACTTCAGAGATTTACTCCAGCTTAAGGTTTGGCCGTCCAGTTGCAGCGTTGGCGTTGTGAAGACCCTCCTATCCGTGATGAGAACTGCTTCCGTTTTATGAACTGCCAGTTCCAGCCCACTCTCTCTCAGCCACTTGCTAGCTCGGCGAAGGCTCTCATTCGCTGTTACCTCCAGCATTTTCGTCGACTTCGCCGTCACCACCAAGCCTACGTCGTCCGCAAAGCCAACCATTTCTGCTTCGCCCGGGAGCTTCAGCTTAAGAAGGTCATCGTACATAATGTTCCACAGGAACGGTCCTAGTACCGATCCCTGCGGTACCCCTGCCGTCACTTCATACTCCACCGGCCCTTGCTCCGTGTCGTAGATCAGTATCCTATCGCTGAGGTAGCTTTCTATCATGTGCAGTAGGTATGCCGGCGTTTTCCTGTTTACGAGCGCCTCCATGATCTTTCCCCACCTGGCTGTGTTGAAGGCGTTTTGGATGTCTAAGGTTATCACCGCGCAGAAGCCCTTGCTCTGCCGCGGACCCTGTTTCACCTTAGCTGCCATTTCGGTCACCCGCGCTATGGCGTCTACCGTCGATCGCCCTTTCCGGAAGCCATACTGCCTCGGTGACAGCCCTCCGTTTCCTTCTATGTGCTCGACGAGTCGCCGAAGCAGAAGTCTCTCGAACAACTTTCCAGTTGTGTCGATAAGACTAATGGGCCGGTACGATGACGGATGTTCCAGTGGCTTCTTTCCTTTCCGCAGCAGGACTAGGGTCTGTCTTTTCCACCTTGTATGGAAAACTCCTTTCTGTAGGCATTTGTTGAAGGCCTCTAGCAGCACTTCTGGCCATGTTTCCACTACTACTTTGAGTACCTCGTTGGGGATACAGTCTGGCCCAGGAGCCTTGCCCTGCTGTAAACGCTTTGCCGCTGTCTGCAGTTCTTCAATGCAGAAGGGGGTAGAGGCCACTTCCTGAAAAGGTCTTGAAACTCTTTTCTCATGCATGGGAAAAAGTGCCCCGACTATTAGGCTCATGCGTGCTGGGCAGGCCAGGCCGGGAATCGGTTTTCTGCCTATTAGCTGTTTTGTGACGAGCCTGTACGGCAGTCCCCAGGGATCCTCGTCCACCGATCGACACAGCTCTTTCCAGCATCTTCGCTTGCTGATTTTTATTGCGTTCCGCAGTTCCTTCTTTGCCTGTTTGTATGCTGCGATCAGATGCGCCTGCATGTTTTTCGCACGTTGCATTCGCCTCCTCGCGGCTAGGCACCGCGTCCTGAGCTCGGCGATGTCTGCTGTCCACCAGTGAAGCGATTTCCGTCCCGGTGGGGCCTTCTTGCGTTTCGGCATCGCTGCGTTGCACGCCATTTTTAGAGTCTCCATGGCGAAGCTCACTGTTACATCTGGGTCCTCTGTCTCGGCGATTCTGTGAAGGTCCCCTCTTTGCTTCGCACCTTCAAGGAAAGCTACGAGTTTCCTCGCGTCGAGCTTCGCCAGCACCCATCCGCTGGCCTTCGCAGTAGGTGTTTGCTCTGATGCTTCGCGGCTTCGGGCTTGCTCCCCCGTTTCGATGGCAAACTCTATGTATTGATGGTCACTGAGGGTGAGGTCTTCTAGTAGCTTCCATTCCGTTGTTCTGCCTGCGATTCCTGATGAAGCTAACGTGACGTCGATAACCGATCCGGTGTTCCCACGACGGAACGTGTACTCGTTCCCTTCGTTGAGTACCACCAGATCGATTCTCGCTATCAGCTCTGACAGTGCCTCTCCTCTTCTGTCCAGCCGTCTGGAACCCCATTCTGGCGACTTGCTGTTGAAGTCCCCGGTTACGAGAACTTCACCACTTGCCGTTCTTATGCTGCCCTCCAGGTCATCCAGGTGGGCGACGAAGTCGTCGTACTGCGAATTTGGTGAGAAGTAGCAGCTGTACACTCTCACTCCATCGAGTTCCATCGATACATAGTTCTCTGCCGTTTCGCAGACTGCTCTGATTTCCATGCTGCGGTTCAGGATTACTATAGCCGCTCTGGCTGTTTTGTCCTGGTACCAACATCCTGTTTCCGGCTTCCGATATTGTTCGCTGACAAGCAGTACGTCTATCGCCTTTTCCATAGCCGTTTGCATAAGCAGATCTTGTGCTTCACGGCCGTGGCCCAGGTTTGTCTGCAAGTACCTAATCATTTCTGTGCCCTACTTATCTCCTTCTGGAAGGATTCACACTTTGCACTGCCCAGTATGTGCTGTGCTCCGTTTTTCTTGCTCCCTTCCGCACAGATCACACAGTGCGGGGGACTTTTGCACTCCTTAGCAAGGTGCTCTTCTGATCCACAGAGTCGGCACATGTTGGATCTATCTTCTCCTTTGCAGTCAGTTGCAACGTGTCCGAAGCCTAGGCAGCGGAAGCATCGGGTTACTTGGATTTTTTCCCTGACCCGGCACCTAACCCAGCCCACTTTGAGCCGTCCCTCCTTGAGAAGCTTGTCGGCAGTCTCCACAGGCATGACTACTACAGCCTTTTTCGTCCCTCGAAATACCGTTCGTATCGCCTTGATGTCGATGTATTTTGCTTTTGTGTTTTCAATCACCTTGTTTAGCGCTTCGCTAAGCTCCACCTCGTCTGTGGCCTCGTCCATGTCGAGTATTTCCACGGTCACTGTTTGAGACATGGTTCGCACGGTCGCCTCACCTTCGAGCGCGCCGACAACGGCCTCTCTAAGGGCTTCCGCTTTACCGCCTCCGTTGCCGATCTCCACGAGGAGCTCACCGCCCCGTGTCCTCCTTATACCTGAGATTTTGACTCCATGGCTGTCCGGGTCCACCTTCTTCTTGAGGTCGCGCAGAACGTCAGCATACGTGTGTTCACCCTCGACTGTTACCATTAAGGCTTCTGATAGTCTTTGCCGCGGTTTTTTCCTTGGTGCGTTTCCCCTGACCGCTCTGCGGTTTTCTCTTTTTTCGTTTCGGCTCTTATGCGTCTGCCAGGGCTCGTCCGTTTCCTCTTGGCCTTCCACGCTCAAGGATGGTTCTCGCACTGTTGATCGCTGTGTTCCAGGCTGCTGCGTATCCACATTGCCTGGCTTGGAACCTTTTTTTAAAAGTCGCCGCTTTGGTTCTCGCGTATCCTCTTCCGGAGATGATAGTGCGCCTCGTTTCCTGCGTTCTGATGCCGGTGTGTTTAGCCTTTTCCTCGTTGAACAACTATCGGCACGCGGGACTTGCCGGACTTGCGCTGTTTGGGCCAACGCTTTGTTCCTAGCTCCTTTTCCTGCAATCGGCGTTCCTCGGTCTTTTGCCTGTACCGCTGCGCTCGTTTGGTGGGATGGTTCAGCCCGACCAGTGCACGTGCAATCCGGCCTGGCGTTTTCCTCCTCTCTCCCTCTTGCTAGTATCTCTCGGCATTCCTTGAGGTGCTCGTAGTGCACGACGGCTTCGCCTATGGCATCCCGAATTTCCTTGTGAATGTTTCTCGCCGATTTCACAACCTCGTGGATAGCAAAGATGTTTTTGCCGAGTCTCTCAAGTGCCTCCATTTCTTCAGTTTCCAGCAGTGCCACCCGCTTCTTTTCTCCAATTCCTTCTACTTTATCCGCTTTAGTTACCTCCATAGGTTGGGATTCCAGCTCTTTTTTACGACGGTCGTTTGATAACGACGTCCCGGGGCCCGCGTAGTCGCCCCTGACAGACGCCGGTACTGGGGATCCGACCCCCTGCACCGTAATTGGTTTTCCATTTGTCGTACTTGCCATGTTTGGTTTAGTTTCGGGGTTCCTTCCCCTAGGTTTGTTGTAGGGGTGTCCTTCCCCTTCGCACCACTTTTGGTCGGCGGGGGCTGTTTTATTTCGCCCCAGTCCGCCAGCCGCTCCAACAGGGTCGGATCTTCTGGTGAGGACCTCCCCTATCCGCCACCTGGGGACGCGCTCCAGTCGGAGTTGGGTTTCTCCGCGGAGGTGACGTCCTGAAAAGGACATCGTCCCCCCTGAAGTCTATCTATCTATCTATCTATCTATCTATCTATCTATCTATCTATCTATCTATCTATCTATCTATCTATCTATCCATCCATCCATCCATCCATCCATCCATCCATCCATCCATCCATCCATCCATCCATCCATCCATCCATCCATCCATCCATCCATCCATCCATCCATCCATCCATCCATCCATCCATCCATCCATCCATCCATCCATCCATCCATCCATCCATCCATCCATCCATCCATCCATCCATCCATCCATCCATCCATCCATCCATCCATCCATCCATCCATCCATCCATCCATCCATCCATCCATCCATCCATCCATCCATCCATCCATCCATCCATCCATCCATCCATCCATCCATCCATCCATCCATCCATCCATCCATCCATCCATCCATCCATCCATCCATCCATCCATCCATCCATCCATCCATCCATCCATCCATCCATCCATCCATCCATCCATCCATCCATCCATCCATCCATCCATCCATCCATCCATCCATCCATCCATCCATCCATCCATCCATCCATCCATCCATCCATCCATCCATCCATCCATCCATCCATCCATCCATCCATCCATCCATCCATCCATCCATCCATCCATCCATCCATCCATCCATCCATCCATCCATCCATCCATCCATCCATCCATCCATCCATCCATCCATCCATCCATCCATCCATCCATCCATCCATCCATCCATCCATCCATCCATCCATCCATCCATCCATCCATCCATCCATCCATCCATCCATCCATCCATCCATCCATCCATCCATCCATCCATCCATCCATCCATCCATCCATCCATCCATCCATCCATCCATCCATCCATCCATCCATCCATCCATCCATCCATCCATCCATCCATCCATCCATCCATCCATCCATCCATCCATCCATCCATCCATCCATCCATCCATCCATCCATCCATCCATCCATCCATCCATCCATCCATCCATCCATCCATCCATCCATCCATCCATCCATCCATCCATCCATCCATCCATCCATCCATCCATCCATCCATCCATCCATCCATCCATCCATCCATCCATCCATCCATCCATCCATCCATCCATCCATCCATCCATCCATCCATCCATCCATCCATCCATCCATCCATCCATCCATCCATCCATCCATCCATCCATCCATCCATCCATCCATCCATCCATCCATCCATCCATCCATCCATCCATCCATCCATCCATCCATCCATCCATCCATCCATCCATCCATCCAT
>OX632358.1:11482602-11492274 GCA_951751655.1 Ophion costatus | reverse complement strand
CATCCATCCATCCATCCATCCATCCATCCATCCATCCATCCATCCATCCATCCATCCATCCATCATCCATCCATCCATCCATCCATCCATCCATCCATCCATCCATCATCCATCCATCCATCCATCCATCCATCATCCATCCATCCATCCATCCATCCATCCATCCATCCATCCATCCATCCATCCATCCATCCATCCATCCATCCATCCATCCATCCATCCATCCATCCATCCATCCATCCATCCATCCATCCATCCATCCATCCATCCATCCATCCATCCATCCATCCATCCATCCATCCATCCATCCATCCATCATCCATCCATCATCCATCCATCCATCCATCCATCCATCCATCCATCCATCCATCCATCCATCCATCCATCCATCCATCCATCCATCCATCCATCCATCCATCCATCCATCCATCCATCCATCCATCCATCCATCCATCCATCCATCCATCCATCCATCCATCCATCCATCCATCCATCCATCCATCCATCCATCCATCCATCCATCCATCCATCCATCCATCCATCCATCCATCCATCCATCCATCCATCCATCCATCCATCCATCCATCCATCCATCCATCCATCCATCCATCCATCCATCCATCCATCCATCCATCCATCCATCCATCCATCCATCCATCCATCCATCCATCCATCCATCCATCCATCCATCCATCCATCCATCCATCCATCCATCCATCCATCCATCATCCATCCATCCATCCATCCATCCATCCATCCATCCATCCATCCATCCATCCATCCATCCATCCATCCATCCATCCATCCATCCATCCATCCATCCATCCATCATCCATCCATCCATCCATCCATCCATCCATCCATCCATCCATCCATCCATCCATCCATCCATCCATCCATCCATCCATCCATCCATCCATCCATCCATCCATCCATCCATCCATCCATCCATCCATCCATCCATCCATCCATCCATCCATCCATCCATCCATCCATCCATCCATCCATCCATCCATCCATCCATCCATCCATCCATCCATCCATCCATCCATCCATCCATCCATCCATCCATCATCCATCCATCCATCCATCCATCCATCCATCCATCCATCCATCCATCCATCCATCCATCCATCCATCCATCATCCATCCATCCATCCATCCATCCATCCATCCATCCATCCATCCATCCATCCATCCATCCATCCATCCATCCATCCATCCATCCATCCATCCATCCATCCATCCATCCATCCATCCATCCATCCATCCATCCATCCATCCATCCATCCATCCATCCATCATCCATCCATCCATCCATCCATCCATCCATCCATCCATCCATCCATCCATCCATCCATCCATCCATCCATCCATCCATCCATCCATCCATCCATCCATCCATCCATCCATCCATCCATCCATCCATCCATCCATCCATCCATCCATCCATCCATCCATCCATCCATCCATCCATCCATCCATCCATCCATCCATCCATCCATCCATCCATCCATCCATCCATCCATCCATCCATCCATCCATCCATCCATCCATCCATCCATCCATCCATCCATCCATCCATCCATCCATCCATCCATCCATCCATCCATCCATCCATCCATCCATCCATCCATCCATCCATCCATCCATCCATCCATCCATCCATCCATCCATCCATCCATCCATCCATCCATCCATCCATCCATCCATCCATCCATCCATCCATCCATCCATCCATCCATCCATCCATCCATCCATCCATCCATCCATCCATCCATCCATCCATCCATCCATCCATCCATCCATCCATCCATCCATCCATCCATCCATCCATCCATCCATCCATCCATCCATCCATCCATCCATCCATCCATCCATCCATCCATCCATCCATCCATCCATCCATCCATCCATCCATCCATCCATCCATCCATCCATCCATCCATCCATCCATCCATCCATCCATCCATCCATCCATCCATCCATCCATCCATCCATCCATCCATCCATCCATCCATCCATCCATCCATCCATCCATCCATCCATCCATCCATCCATCCATCCATCCATCCATCCATCCATCCATCCATCCATCCATCCATCCATCCATCCATCCATCCATCCATCCATCCATCCATCCATCCATCCATCCATCCATCCATCCATCCATCCATCCATCCATCCATCCATCCATCCATCCATCCATCCATCCATCCATCCATCCATCCATCCATCCATCCATCCATCCATCCATCCATCCATCCATCCATCCATCCATCCATCCATCCATCCATCCATCCATCCATCCATCCATCCATCCATCCATCCATCCATCCATCCATCCATCCATCCATCCATCCATCCATCCATCCATCCATCCATCCATCCATCCATCCATCCATCCATCCATCCATCCATCCATCCATCCATCCATCCATCCATCCATCCATCCATCCATCCATCCATCCATCCATCCATCCATCCATCCATCCATCCATCCATCCATCCATCCATCCATCCATCCATCCATCCATCCATCCATCCATCCATCCATCCATCCATCCATCCATCCATCCATCCATCCATCCATCCATCCATCCATCCATCCATCCATCCATCCATCCATCCATCCATCCATCCATCCATCCATCCATCCATCCATCCATCCATCCATCCATCCATCCATCCATCCATCCATCCATCCATCCATCCATCCATCCATCCATCCATCCATCCATCCATCCATCCATCCATCCATCCATCCATCCATCCATCCATCCATCCATCCATCCATCCATCCATCCATCCATCCATCCATCCATCCATCCATCCATCCATCCATCCATCCATCCATCCATCCATCCATCCATCCATCCATCCATCCATCCATCCATCCATCCATCCATCCATCCATCCATCCATCCATCCATCCATCCATCCATCCATCCATCCATCCATCCATCCATCCATCCATCCATCCATCCATCCATCCATCCATCCATCCATCCATCCATCCATCCATCCATCCATCCATCCATCCATCCATCCATCCATCCATCCATCCATCCATCCATCCATCCATCCATCCATCCATCCATCCATCCATCCATCCATCCATCCATCCATCCATCCATCCATCCATCCATCCATCCATCCATCCATCCATCCATCCATCCATCCATCCATCCATCCATCCATCCATCCATCCATCCATCCATCCATCCATCCATCCATCCATCCATCCATCCATCCATCCATCCATCCATCCATCCATCCATCCATCCATCCATCCATCCATCCATCCATCCATCCATCCATCCATCCATCCATCCATCCATCCATCCATCCATCCATCCATCCATCCATCCATCCATCCATCCATCCATCCATCCATCCATCCATCCATCCATCCATCCATCCATCCATCCATCCATCCATCCATCCATCCATCCATCCATCCATCCATCCATCCATCCATCCATCCATCCATCCATCCATCCATCCATCCATCCATCCATCCATCCATCCATCCATCCATCCATCCATCCATCCATCCATCCATCCATCCATCCATCCATCCATCCATCCATCCATCCATCCATCCATCCATCCATCCATCCATCCATCCATCCATCCATCCATCCATCCATCCATCCATCCATCCATCCATCCATCCATCCATCCATCCATCCATCCATCCATCCATCCATCCATCCATCCATCCATCCATCCATCCATCCATCCATCCATCCATCCATCCATCCATCCATCCATCCATCCATCCATCCATCCATCCATCCATCCATCCATCCATCCATCCATCCATCCATCCATCCATCCATCCATCCATCCATCCATCCATCCATCCATCCATCCATCCATCCATCCATCCATCCATCCATCCATCCATCCATCCATCCATCCATCCATCCATCCATCCATCCATCCATCCATCCATCCATCCATCCATCCATCCATCCATCCATCCATCCATCCATCCATCCATCCATCCATCCATCCATCCATCCATCCATCCATCCATCCATCCATCCATCCATCCATCCATCCATCCATCCATCCATCCATCCATCCATCCATCCATCCATCCATCCATCCATCCATCCATCCATCCATCCATCCATCCATCCATCCATCCATCCATCCATCCATCCATCCATCCATCCATCCATCCATCCATCCATCCATCCATCCATCCATCCATCCATCCATCCATCCATCCATCCATCCATCCATCCATCCATCCATCCATCCATCCATCCATCCATCCATCCATCCATCCATCCATCCATCCATCCATCCATCCATCCATCCATCCATCCATCCATCCATCCATCCATCCATCCATCCATCCATCCATCCATCCATCCATCCATCCATCCATCCATCCATCCATCCATCCATCCATCCATCCATCCATCCATCCATCCATCCATCCATCCATCCATCCATCCATCCATCCATCCATCCATCCATCCATCCATCCATCCATCCATCCATCCATCCATCCATCCATCCATCCATCCATCCATCCATCCATCCATCCATCCATCCATCCATCCATCCATCCATCCATCCATCCATCCATCCATCCATCCATCCATCCATCCATCCATCCATCCATCCATCCATCCATCCATCCATCCATCCATCCATCCATCCATCCATCCATCCATCCATCCATCCATCCATCCATCCATCCATCCATCCATCCATCCATCCATCCATCCATCCATCCATCCATCCATCCATCCATCCATCCATCCATCCATCCATCCATCCATCCATCCATCCATCCATCCATCCATCCATCCATCCATCCATCCATCCATCCATCCATCCATCCATCCATCCATCCATCCATCCATCCATCCATCCATCCATCCATCCATCCATCCATCCATCCATCCATCCATCCATCCATCCATCCATCCATCCATCCATCCATCCATCCATCCATCCATCCATCCATCCATCCATCCATCCATCCATCCATCCATCCATCCATCCATCCATCCATCCATCCATCCATCCATCCATCCATCCATCCATCCATCCATCCATCCATCCATCCATCCATCCATCCATCCATCCATCCATCCATCCATCCATCCATCCATCCATCCATCCATCCATCCATCCATCCATCCATCCATCCATCCATCCATCCATCCATCCATCCATCCATCCATCCATCCATCCATCCATCCATCCATCCATCCATCCATCCATCCATCCATCCATCCATCCATCCATCCATCCATCCATCCATCCATCCATCCATCCATCCATCCATCCATCCATCCATCCATCCATCCATCCATCCATCCATCCATCCATCCATCCATCCATCCATCCATCCATCCATCCATCCATCCATCCATCCATCCATCCATCCATCCATCCATCCATCCATCCATCCATCCATCCATCCATCCATCCATCCATCCATCCATCCATCCATCCATCCATCCATCCATCCATCCATCCATCCATCCATCCATCCATCCATCCATCCATCCATCCATCCATCCATCCATCCATCCATCCATCCATCCATCCATCCATCCATCCATCCATCCATCCATCCATCCATCCATCCATCCATCCATCCATCCATCCATCCATCCATCCATCCATCCATCCATCCATCCATCCATCCATCCATCCATCCATCCATCCATCCATCCATCCATCCATCCATCCATCCATCCATCCATCCATCCATCCATCCATCCATCCATCCATCCATCCATCCATCCATCCATCCATCCATCCATCCATCCATCCATCCATCCATCCATCCATCCATCCATCCATCCATCCATCCATCCATCCATCCATCCATCCATCCATCCATCCATCCATCCATCCATCCATCCATCCATCCATCCATCCATCCATCCATCCATCCATCCATCCATCCATCCATCCATCCATCCATCCATCCATCCATCCATCCATCCATCCATCCATCCATCCATCCATCCATCCATCCATCCATCCATCCATCCATCCATCCATCCATCCATCCATCCATCCATCCATCCATCCATCCATCCATCCATCCATCCATCCATCCATCCATCCATCCATCCATCCATCCATCCATCCATCCATCCATCCATCCATCCATCCATCCATCCATCCATCCATCCATCCATCCATCCATCCATCCATCCATCCATCCATCCATCCATCCATCCATCCATCCATCCATCCATCCATCCATCCATCCATCCATCCATCCATCCATCCATCCATCCATCCATCCATCCATCCATCCATCCATCCATCCATCCATCCATCCATCCATCCATCCATCCATCCATCCATCCATCCATCCATCCATCCATCCATCCATCCATCCATCCATCCATCCATCCATCCATCCATCCATCCATCCATCCATCCATCCATCCATCCATCCATCCATCCATCCATCCATCCATCCATCCATCCATCCATCCATCCATCCATCCATCCATCCATCCATCCATCCATCCATCCATCCATCCATCCATCCATCCATCCATCCATCCATCCATCCATCCATCCATCCATCCATCCATCCATCCATCCATCCATCCATCCATCCATCCATCCATCCATCCATCCATCCATCCATCCATCCATCCATCCATCCATCCATCCATCCATCCATCCATCCATCCATCCATCCATCCATCCATCCATCCATCCATCCATCCATCCATCCATCCATCCATCCATCCATCCATCCATCCATCCATCCATCCATCCATCCATCCATCCATCCATCCATCCATCCATCCATCCATCCATCCATCCATCCATCCATCCATCCATCCATCCATCCATCCATCCATCCATCCATCCATCCATCCATCCATCCATCCATCCATCCATCCATCCATCCATCCATCCATCCATCCATCCATCCATCCATCCATCCATCCATCCATCCATCCATCCATCCATCCATCCATCCATCCATCCATCCATCCATCCATCCATCCATCCATCCATCCATCCATCCATCCATCCATCCATCCATCCATCCATCCATCCATCCATCCATCCATCCATCCATCCATCCATCCATCCATCCATCCATCCATCCATCCATCCATCCATCCATCCATCCATCCATCCATCCATCCATCCATCCATCCATCCATCCATCCATCCATCCATCCATCCATCCATCCATCCATCCATCCATCCATCCATCCATCCATCCATCCATCCATCCATCCATCCATCCATCCATCCATCCATCCATCCATCCATCCATCCATCCATCCATCCATCCATCCATCCATCCATCCATCCATCCATCCATCCATCCATCCATCCATCCATCCATCCATCCATCCATCCATCCATCCATCCATCCATCCATCCATCCATCCATCCATCCATCCATCCATCCATCCATCCATCCATCCATCCATCCATCCATCCATCCATCCATCCATCCATCCATCCATCCATCCATCCATCCATCCATCCATCCATCCATCCATCCATCCATCCATCCATCCATCCATCCATCCATCCATCCATCCATCCATCCATCCATCCATCCATCCATCCATCCATCCATCCATCCATCCATCCATCCATCCATCCATCCATCCATCCATCCATCCATCCATCCATCCATCCATCCATCCATCCATCCATCCATCCATCCATCCATCCATCCATCCATCCATCCATCCATCCATCCATCCATCCATCCATCCATCCATCCATCCATCCATCCATCCATCCATCCATCCATCCATCCATCCATCCATCCATCCATCCATCCATCCATCCATCCATCCATCCATCCATCCATCCATCCATCCATCCATCCATCCATCCATCCATCCATCCATCCATCCATCCATCCATCCATCCATCCATCCATCCATCCATCCATCCATCCATCCATCCATCCATCCATCCATCCATCCATCCATCCATCCATCCATCCATCCATCCATCCATCCATCCATCCATCCATCCATCCATCCATCCATCCATCCATCCATCCATCCATCCATCCATCCATCCATCCATCCATCCATCCATCCATCCATCCATCCATCCATCCATCCATCCATCCATCCATCCATCCATCCATCCATCCATCCATCCATCCATCCATCCATCCATCCATCCATCCATCCATCCATCCATCCATCCATCCATCCATCCATCCATCCATCCATCCATCCATCCATCCATCCATCCATCCATCCATCCATCCATCCATCCATCCATCCATCCATCCATCCATCCATCCATCCATCCATCCATCCATCCATCCATCCATCCATCCATCCATCCATCCATCCATCCATCCATCCATCCATCCATCCATCCATCCATCCATCCATCCATCCATCCATCCATCCATCCATCCATCCATCCATCCATCCATCCATCCATCCATCCATCCATCCATCCATCCATCCATCCATCCATCCATCCATCCATCCATCCATCCATCCATCCATCCATCCATCCATCCATCCATCCATCCATCCATCCATCCATCCATCCATCCATCCATCCATCCATCCATCCATCCATCCATCCATCCATCCATCCATCCATCCATCCATCCATCCATCCATCCATCCATCCATCCATCCATCCATCCATCCATCCATCCATCCATCCATCCATCCATCCATCCATCCATCCATCCATCCATCCATCCATCCATCCATCCATCCATCCATCCATCCATCCATCCATCCATCCATCCATCCATCCATCCATCCATCCATCCATCCATCCATCCATCCATCCATCCATCCATCCATCCATCCATCCATCCATCCATCCATCCATCCATCCATCCATCCATCCATCCATCCATCCATCCATCCATCCATCCATCCATCCATCCATCCATCCATCCATCCATCCATCCATCCATCCATCCATCCATCCATCCATCCATCCATCCATCCATCCATCCATCCATCCATCCATCCATCCATCCATCCATCCATCCATCCATCCATCCATCCATCCATCCATCCATCCATCCATCCATCCATCCATCCATCCATCCATCCATCCATCCATCCATCCATCCATCCATCCATCCATCCATCCATCCATCCATCCATCCATCCATCCATCCATCCATCCATCCATCCATCCATCCATCCATCCATCCATCCATCCATCCATCCATCCATCCATCCATCCATCCATCCATCCATCCATCCATCCATCCATCCATCCATCCATCCATCCATCCATCCATCCATCCATCCATCCATCCATCCATCCATCCATCCATCCATCCATCCATCCATCCATCCATCCATCCATCCATCCATCCATCCATCCATCCATCCATCCATCCATCCATCCATCCATCCATCCATCCATCCATCCATCCATCCATCCATCCATCCATCCATCCATCCATCCATCCATCCATCCATCCATCCATCCATCCATCCATCCATCCATCCATCCATCCATCCATCCATCCATCCATCCATCCATCCATCCATCCATCCATCCATCCATCCATCCATCCATCCATCCATCCATCCATCCATCCATCCATCCATCCATCCATCCATCCATCCATCCATCCATCCATCCATCCATCCATCCATCCATCCATCCATCCATCCATCCATCCATCCA
>OX632358.1:11445102-11477602 GCA_951751655.1 Ophion costatus | reverse complement strand
ATAGCGCTGTCATATGACTATAACAGCCAAATTGTAACACGTCGCACTATCACCAGGCGTAAATTCAAGAACTTTGATGCTGTTTCTTATGCTGCGACCTTATCGGACATCTTAGTGGCAGGTAATACTACCTCAGACTCTGTCATGAATTGCGATGCAATTGATGGTGCCACGCGCGATATGACTTGTGCGATTCTTACGTCCATCGAGAAACACGCACCGTTGTGTACATTTGCAGTCCGGAGACCACGAGCGCCGTGGCTTTCTGAGAATCTATTCACCAGAATCAGAACCAGAAATGTTCTTTTTAAGCAGGCCAAGCGCTCCGGTAATATCCTCAGCTTTGCTGTTTATAGGCAGTTTAGAGACAAGCTCACAGTCGATCTGCGTGAAGCCAAGGATCACTACCTTCGGAATAGGCTAGCGAGTGTTACCGATAGAGGCCGGTTGTGGAAAGAACTGGTTGCACTGGGATTGGTCAGACCTAGCCAGGTCTCTCCTGCTAATTATTTTTCACTTGACGAACTCAACAGTTATTTTGCAAGCATTGTCAGTGCGGCTGTGCGATGTGAGGAGACCGTATTCTCAGAGAGCATTACGGAGTTACCGCTAGGTCAACCTGAGTTTGATTTCTCTCCAGTTACTGCTGGAACGATAGCCTCCTTGATTGCGTCAACCAACTCACAGTCTCATAGTTATGGACCGGACGGAATATCGCGATTCGCCATGTTTAACGCTCTTCCTATGTTATCGCAGTTATTTGCAGAGCTGCTTAATAGATCGTTCGAGTTAGCGCATTTTCCCGCCGATTGGAAGAGAGCCTACATCCGCCCCCTTTTAAAATCCAACCCGCCATCTTCACCCGCTGATTGTCGGCCCATCGCTAACTTGTGTGAGCCCTCGAAGATTTTCGAAAGAGTGGTGCACAAACAAATCGCTCAATTCGTGGCTACCAACGATATCCTTGACTCTCGTCAATCTGGCTATAGAGAACTATACAGTACTCAAACCGCCCTGCTGAGGATATGTCACGACGTGAGGCTTGCAGTAGACGATCGTAAAATCACGATCCTGGTGCTATTCGATTTTAGCAAGGCGTTTGATACCGTCCCCCACTTGAAGCTCCTAACTAAACTTCGGAAATACGGTTTTTCAAACAGAGCTCTGCATTGGATTTTCTCATACCTCACTGGCAGATCGCAAGCAGTTGTCGACAGTTCTGGTAGGTGCTCTAAGTGGCTCGACACTACGACCGGAGTTCCTCAGGGATCCGTTCTCGGACCTCTATTGTTTTCGTTGTTCATCAATGATATTGGGACGGCTCTTTCTTTCTCGCAACACATGATTTTTGCTGATGATTTACAAATTTACTTAAGCTGTTATCCATCCGAAATTGAGGACGCCATTGCAAGGATCTCACGGGACGTCCATGAAATAGCGAAGTTTGCCCTTACCAACGGCCTTACTCTTAATCTAACTAAATCCAAAGTCATCTTACTCGGCAGCGGTGCCTATATCAATCAAATTAACACCGACGATTTACCGACTATCAGGATTCAAAGTTCTATTCTCCCTTATGTCAGCAAGATACGCAACCTGGGTTTAACTATGTCTTCAAACCTCTCTTGGCATGAACAGATCATCAGCATTTCCAGGAAAGTCAATTTTGTACTCTATAAACTAAGGTATCACAGGAGAGCCCTGTCCAAGGAACTGAAGACCACACTTGTTGTTTCCCTCATTTTTCCGATACTAGACTATGGCTGTCTAGTATATAATGACCTGACTAATGAGCAAAATGTGAAGCTACAAAAGCTAATTAACTGCTGCATCAGGTTTATCTTCAGCATACGCCGCGATGTTCATATCACCCCGTATCGCAGAGAGCTGGGCTGGCTCTCAGTTAGAGCTCGGCGTCTGTACTTCATGGGAATCTCTATCTACAACATCATCCGCGGCAAGGCCCCTTCTTATCTGACTGAGCTTTTCCATCCACCCCGTCTCTCGGCACGTCCCTCGAGGCAAACTACTTCCTCCACCTTTCACATCCCTATTCATCGGACCTCAACATTTCGTAACTCATTCTCAATGACTGCTATTTATTTTTGGCACTCATTACCGACCACGATTACCACTTCGTCATCGCTAGCTGTCTTCAAACGGAGTCTGCATGCCCACCTTTTTTCGTTGGATGGCTAAACCTCATGGCGCTGGTGATCGAACCAATAGCGGTAGATTATGATTAAGATTAAGGTACTATGAAACATTACTCACACGACGGTAATTGTACGACTAAGATTATTTTTCTTTGTTAGTACAAAGCAAGCTGCTAGTTTTTCTAGGTTTTAGATATTTTTCCTATAATATACCGTTATCGATTATTATTCTACATTTGTAAAACTATTGTACTGCTACCAATGATTATTCTGCATTTGTAAAACCATTGTAACTGACGAATTATGTTTTTTTCTTTTTTTCCAATCGCCTAAAGGTATTACCAAGGCAAAATAAACCAAATCAAATCAAATCAAATCAAATCTCTCTCTCTCTCTCTCTCTCTCTCTCTCTCTCTCGCTCTCTCTCCCTCTCCGCTTCCCCCTTTGTCTTTAAATGTCTTTAAATGTCTTGGGAAGTCTCTTCAACATCTCACGAATGACTTTCGAAAATCTTCAAACACCTCGCAGTGTTCGATTTTTTGTATATCCCATACAAAAAAATGGGTTTCACATTCGAAAGAAATATTTTATTTGGTTGCAGAATTCGATATCCCATGATGCTGACATCATGAAGTAGGGGTGAGGAGAATAAAAAAGTACATAATGTTACATTACTTTTATTTGCACGAATCTTGATGATTCAGCCACCAATTGTAGATTTTAAATACATTTTGTGAGGCACAATTTCTTTTATGCTTTTCACATCGTAGAGTAGATCTTCCATCTAATTTACTTGAGACATCCATATCGTCCAATCCCATATTCAACGTCTTTATAACTAGCTCATTTTTCATATTTAGTATACCAGCTAGCTATTCTCGTTTTTCATGACCCTTAACATATTCGATAGGACACATGTCGTCTTCCGGTAAACCTTCAACTGCGGCCGTTATCAAATCTTCGGCCATGCTATATGGAACGTTTCCATAGGCCCACTTGAGTGGGCTTCGTATCTCTCAGATTTTGTGACAAGTCTCCATGGTATGGGACTCGCGAAAATGTAATGGGAGAGTACGCATCCCGCTCTCAGAATTCCTACTTCCTTCGCGATAAAGTTCCTTCCAACGATCAATGCTTGTAGATCCACAAAGGTGGGCACAGTCATAATGAATATGTTTTAGTGTGATCTAGTCGATGACAAGATCCAATCATGACTGACGTTGATCTTTGAGCAACTCATTTTTAACCTGTTCGTTCGTTTAGGCGAGGGAGTATTTGCGGATCTATACAATTGTATGGATACTGGCGGTCATTGGACAATATGCAGCAACGCGATCGTGCAACATGGAAACAATATGCAGTTGTCTTTGTCGGTGAATGTTCTGTGCATTCGAACTCTTTTCACGCATCTACGGTAGTATTTGTTCACAGGCTCGTTCTGATGCAATCAATCATTTACCATGAGAGGGCCGAATTTTTTTTGTCGAACTGCAAATTCGCGCCATCCTTTGGATAAAATTCCGGATTGAGATAAAGTTTAACTCTGGTGAGTTTGCAGTCGACGAATAATGTAATGTCATTTGCCATAGAATGCTTTTCCCCAGTCTATGACCGAAAAATGACATATTTTGGTTTGTCTAGCCGGGATGGCAGCTTGTACGATCCATAAATATTTCGGTGCGTTGTAGCAGTGGATTCTCGTATATACCCCAAAAGCGAAAACACAAACTCAAGTATTGCCTACTCTCCAATATTCAAAGTAATGTCAATTTATTGATATCATTTAACATTATCTGGATCATATGCCATTGTATCTTGAGTAATTCAACTTCTACCTCTTCTAATGGATGATGAGTGAATAGACAATTATTGTCATTGCGCCAACGTATTAGAATTAACTCACGACGAGCATTGATTCTCGGAGAAAATGTATTATATGCACAGCGCTAGTTTTTCCAGTTCTTCAACAAATCATGATATGGAATCAGCGCTGTGATGTAATTCATACTATGGTAGGGATTCGTCATATGAACAACACACCTAGTAGTCAATAATAAATACTTCATGATATTGATACATGTCCTTTGCCACGTTCTTCTCAGCAGTCTTTTTACACCCTCATCTACCCTATCATTAGTTAAAAAAACATAAACACTCCATATAGGCCATTATAATGAATGGATGTCGTACTTTCCGACTGGAGTTGGTGATTTGGAGCCACTTATACATTGTCCAATGGTAGTCGGGTGGTGCAGTTCTTTTCTGCTCAGCAATCGATCTCATGTGTTTGCAATTACCCTCTGATCTAAAGTAATGCAAACACCCGCGAAATAGTGCATTGTTGTTTAATTCGTCCAGCACATATAACGATATAGTAATTATGTTAACTTCACACACCGATGGCATACATATATCCTTATGGCTGTTACTGTTCAGTTATGTGCTCAGGACACTCGACAGGTTCTCGATCCATGCGAAATATCATACATTATTTTCCTCGGTACCTTGTATGCATAGCAAATTAATATGCTTTTCCTTCTCACATTGAGTGATGCATATCGGAACAATATATTTTTTTGTGGTATACACAGTGATGAATCGATTGCTTGAAGCCTTTAATTTATTTATCAGCTGTCTCTGGGAATCGAATATTCAGTAGATTCAATACCGTTAAATAATGCGCGTAAGAAGATGCCGGGTCACTATTTTGTTCAGCTGGGCATAAAGCTATGACAGCCGCCCATGCGCAACGTATATTATGTTTGATTGCACATCAATTGCAGCCCTTATAATCATTATCTCCCACGGCAATAAGATATAACATTCAACGCGGATTGGATTATACTTAGTTACATTTATTGGAAGATTACGTATTTGTCATAAAGCTCAGCCACTGTCACGTTATTGAATTTCATCAAGCAGGGGTGGAGGTATGGACCATTACGCGTTCAACTCAATCTCTCGCCATATTAACTCATCGTCGCTGTCTCCTGTAGCCATGTGTATAAAATGCCTGTGGGTGGAATTCTTCAATCCTTCCAGATGCGATATTTGGGCTATCAATGACTGCTGACGTTCCGATGATAATCGTTGGCGCTTAATTCGGCTTTGCCTTTTTAGTAGTCCAATGAACCCGTCAATCTGTTGCTCCCACGTAGCAAAGTCTTCGACCGAACTTTCGAGCGCGGTTTGGTCCTGCAAGTCTTGTTCTGATCGTTCAGTGTTGTTCTTCATATTAACGAGCTGAAAACTCTTCCCAGAGAGTTTTTTTGTAAATATCGCGTTGATGTCTATTAACGTGGAAAGCATGAAAAATAAATACATACCCATACACAGAACGAGTAGGTTGGGGTTCAACGGGACAAAAAATATTATTTCGTGAGTATTTAAGACCTCGAGTGCATGTTGGCTTCGAACGACAACGACGAAAAAAATGCCTTAACCATGTGGCTGATATGGTAAGAACTGTATAGCCTCAAGTGTCCTTCAATAGGGTTGATGTTGCTCTACGAAGAGCCCTATGATTCGTGATACTCCATACATACTGGACTCCATACAGGCTGGACTCCATACATACTGGAACACGTGGCGATAAGTTTCTCGCCAAAGACGCACCAATCTCCACGAGTTTCCGAACATGGGAAGTGTATGAATATCCATTGCTGTCTGCCACCTCTAAGCACATGTGGTCTGTGAAAACCTCGAATCAGCTGGAGAAGCTACGCTATGTCATACTCGCGCTGCAGATGGGGGACGCGAAAATAAGAAACAACAAAATGCGAGCCACTTTGATCATTGTAACCTGAGCGATGTCAAACGATACCTCAACTCACAATGTTATCAATATGGAAATTTTAATTTGAACATTGATCAAAATCAATATGCTCTACTCTACGAGATGTACGCAAACTTTCAACCGACCTATTACAACATAGAGGCTGAACCATGGCTGAGCAAGATTGAATTTTTAGAAAAAGCCCCCATTGTTGTCATTGACTGCTCAAAACAAAACGATTCTCTCAAGTTCGACCCTGTTGACGTGCGTCTTGAGTTCGAATTGAAAAACAATATTCCGCAGCAAACCTCAGCATACTGCATGATCCTCCATGGTCGTATTGTCGAGTTCAATCCAATTAGTCTTGGGGTAAAAAAATAGGTATAAAATCATGCCGATGATTCGCACCCGCATCAGTCAGCAGGGAGCTTATTGTCGATGTGCAGGGCTTCAAGAGACCCATCAACAAATTTGTCCTAAAGGAGATGTCCATCGTCAATCTCCGCGATTAGGATGCTTAACCGCTGACGCTCTCCTTCGACGCACCATTTGCATGGGCCTCTCTGCCGGCGAAGTGCAAAATGAGAAACAAGTGGCTGGAATGCAATTTCCATGGAATGCGGTGGGATCACAGCGGTATACCATACGAGGCGGCTAGAAAGACAATTCGAGAAATCTTGCAAGGAGCTCCCACCACCTATGCAAAGGGATTCGAGAAATACTAATGGTTATCAACATTCACGGATCCCGCAACAAATGTCATCGACTTGGAGACTCTGGACTCCAAGAAGTTGCCGAAAATCCCAAACTCCAAATGCCCGCATCATTCCTGCAACATGAAATACACTTGCGCCCATTTGGATGTAAAATTGCTGAAAAGCTGGTTGAGTGCATACGAAGCGTTGTGTGAGCGAGGGATTTGTCTTAAATGAATAAAAGAACATTTCGATGAAAATATATATCATTTGTATTTTTTTATTCTACGACGAAAATAGTTTGAATTTCTCCTTTTACATTTCAATAAAACATTTTTTTTTAAATACAATTTTACATAGTCAACACTAAAAACGTCGAAAGCGATGACGAGACGACTGTGATGCGGACAGCTGTTGCACTCAACGATGCTGCCCAACGAATTTTGTCTTTTCCACCATGCTCAGAGACGATGGAACTTGACGCCGTTATATTTTGGGCAACTGCATGTAGAGTTGATCATAGCGCGCCAGTTGCAGCATGTTCTCGATGATGCGGACAGCCGTTCGACGATGGTGTTCCAACGAATTTCGTCTTTTCCACCATGCGTGCTCAGACTGGGAAAAAGTCCATGCTGTTGTCTTTCCCACCTTTATATGTAATCCAGAGATGATGATCAATGTTTCCAAATCTTCGTCGAAGGCCTTCACAAGTCGCGCTGGTAAGACGACGGTGAACTCATCTGCGATGTCCGCGATGTAGCGTTTCCCAAACTTGGTTTGCACGGCCCTCATGTCGGAGATTCGATGATCCGAGTTAACGCAGAGTTCTGACAGCTTCTTCGTTGGAAGGAATTCCGCCATCAGGCTGACTTTGTTGATACTCGTAAAATCCATTTTCGACAGTTTTCTCTTTTCCAAAAAAAGTTTCAAAGTTTTTTTTTGGAGATGTGATGTAGCGGTGGAATAGTGCAGCTTGATCCATGAAATTATAAGCTCCCTCGTTTTGTGACTCCACCACTCAAATTTTAGAATAATGAAAAGCGGGTTCAAACACGTTCGTGGAACCCAGTCCTCCTCCCTCGTGGAAAGTTTCCCTCATGACATTTTTCACAGTTTCGACGTTGAGGACTCTTCCGCCGAATTTATGAGTATAGGTTGTTCTCGTAGTCTTTGTTCTAACACGATGCCACACCTATTTATAAGTTTGGAAAAATTGTTGAAGTAAGAAACGATGTTGGTTTGTTGACTGCTCCATTCAAAGTGTTAAAACTTCCGAACAGCAGCAATCACAACGTTCCACAATTTTAAGAAAAAATTATATTGCCTTTTTATCATTATATTAGAAGTCTCACAGCCTCCCCTCTCAGGCTTTTTTATACCACCATTCGTGTAGAGTCGGGGATAGAGCAGAAAAAAATAGAGCCATCAATGTAGCGTTTGTGAGGTATTTTACGAGTTTTTTAAGAACGTGACGTGCTGCTGACTGACATTAAACGCCATTCGATATCTAGACCGAATATTCAACATGTTGTCAGAGGAGTGAGTGAGAGAGACATACTATATATATGCAAACCGACAGGCCCAAACACACACACCCACACACACACACGCGCACGCGCGCACACGCACACGCGCACACATACACAGATACGGTATTATGTGGAACACACTCTGCTAATTTGTATTTAAAATTGTTCCATTATTGATGAAAATGTTTTATTGCAACCATTCTATATGCAATTTATCGGAGAAAAAAAGAATAAGTACTTATTAATTATGATTGTTGTCTCGTTCTATTCAAACCCCCACCCCGCCGCACGGGTGGCATCACCGTCCTCCCCCTTGCCGTGTGACGTCACGCCCCCACTCCCAGCTACCTCGTGCTAGACCCCCTCTGTAGTGCCTTCCCCCTCTGCAGCGCCTTCACCCTCCCCGCCGTGTGACGTCTGCCCTCGGTCCCCCGCGCTGGAGCCCTCCGCCCCGCTCCCCCTTGAGATCCCTGAGTTAGAATCATTCCTGTTATACTACTCACCCGCCTTATAGCCCAGACCTTGCCCCTTCCGACTAGTATTTGTTTTGATCGATGCAGAACGCTTCGACTGGAATACGCTTCACGTCAGAACAGGGTATCAAAAATTGGCTAGATTCATTCTTGGCTTCAAAAGATGAACGCTCCTTCCGCAACAGAATTCATAAATCACCAGAAAGATGGGGAAAAGTAGTGACTAGCGATGGACAATATTTTCATGAATGTATTCATTAGTTTTATAATTCAAATAAGTGCGTATTTTAAGCAAAAAAACGGACCGAATTGAGTTGTACACCTAATAGGTTCCGTGCTATTTTCGATTATAAGATATTCTTCGACAATAACGACTCCGTGACCTTCTTCGCAACGCGACGCTCCGACTTTGATATCCTCTCCCTTACGTAAGACTTCGGTCCGTTAGAGAAATAAGTTGCCTTCCTTCTGGTTCGGTTCTAAGATCAAGACATAAACTGATTTACGCCCCGTTTATTTCGAAGTATAAGTTCCGTGCCGTTTTTCGTTCATTCGGGTCTCTCCGTTAACGATCATTTTCGTTTCGCGCACTTCTGTCATGCCGTCTCGCACCGCAGCACGCGTTCGTCAGTTTCCACCGACATTCTGGTACATCCGCGACGCATGGTGCGAGAACACACTACGTTTATTTCCCCTTTAGATTATTTGTTTCATGTACCAATGAATAAATCTTCGTTTATACAGTTTATCGGAAGAAGTGCAGCGACATTATTTGTTCCTTTCCGTTCCCCTTCAACGAACCTTTTCTCACATTTTCTACTTCCTCTCATTTATTCTCAAATCCCTTCGTTCTATACACCAGGATTCCAGCATACAAAATATCTGTAGAGAATTGGAACTTGAGGAGATTCAAGCTTTACACTTTCACGAGAAACACCTTGATTGGTTAATTCTAACGACGTAAGGCTTACAAGCTCCGTGAGTAACTGTTTAAGTTTAACTCTTATGGAATTGTGGTCCTGATGATTCATCAACCGCTGCACTTTTCACCCGAGTTGTTAATCGGACTGGCAATGATTGCCGCTATCGAACTTCTAGAAAGACGATACCTAATTGTACGATTCTCAAAAATGTGTACGACCATGCAAACCCTCGCCCTGCAAGCGGTGGCACCATGTATTGAAGGTGATTCATGGAACGCACCAGAATGGCTTTGAACCAATCCTGGATACTTTGGAGATGACGTGGAGGTAGTCCACGATTCAGCTCTGAGGTGTTTTCCGCAGTAAGATCGACTACATACATATCGAGTGAACAAAGTGTGAACTTCTGTATAATCAACAAGATTTATTTAGACAGGTGATCTATAAAATATTATTAACTATATAATCGAATTTTGTATAAAGATGTGATACACTTATAATTATGGTTCAAACCGATCGGAAATTTAAAATTCGATACAATGATTACCTATAAAACAGGGTATATCAAGAGATGGGGCCACGTCTTGATGCCAAGTAATCAAAACCCCTTAGAACTATAACAAGTAAAAAAATGCTAAGTAAAAATAAATACCCCCAACAAAAATGTCGGTAGTTTCACTATCTACAAAATTCTTATTAACCTCGAAATAATTGTGGTTTTTTTTTAAACAATCATTATTACAATCATCAATCCTTACATCATTATTTTTTCAATTCAAACGTACAAAAGAAAGGAAAGCATTTTTTCTGAGAAAACCAAGCAAATTTACTAGAAGCGTACATAAAAGTGCCATACTCTAGAAATACTATATTTAGCAATATTTTATTTTTAAAAACCGTATCAGTATTGAAATAAAAAGTTCGAATGACGATTATATAACAGTACAGCGTACGCATGACACAAGTACTGTATGTATGTACCGTTTTAAAAACTTTGAGTAAGTTAAAAAAGAACGCAAA
This sequence comes from Ophion costatus, assembly GCA_951751655.1. Classification (NCBI taxonomy): domain Eukaryota; kingdom Metazoa; phylum Arthropoda; class Insecta; order Hymenoptera; family Ichneumonidae; genus Ophion; species Ophion costatus. The sequence continues at coordinate 11,467,031 of OX632358.1, read as the reverse complement.
GTAACAAAAAAAACCTTCTGAAAACATTATCGCTTGGCTTACTATATAAAAAATTCTGATTTATCTTAAAATATGTTTTATTTTAATTCAAAGAAAGATTTCATTATACTTTTCCAATTCAAATGGACAAGAAAGGGAAATAACTATTTATAAAATAGCAAAGCACGTTTATTAGAAACGTAAACAAAATTGTTAAACCTTTGGAATATTTTCCTAAATATTCGATTTTCATTTAAAAAATCACATTACTGTTGTAACAAAAAAATTGGTATTGCCATTATATAAAAGTTCAACGTATGTACCACACAAGTACACTGGAAATGCTCTGCAACGACTTGGCATGCATGGTTAAGAAGAAAAGCTCGCGAAGATACAAAATGTTCCGTTTTTTCCGCTTGTATGAATAAATTTCGCTACAATGTATATGAGGCATTCCACAGGTTTCCAGCAAGGTCAAAACCCTCACTATTTTTCAGAGTCCTGCAATTTTTTTATTATCAAAAGGTACCTACTAGTAGTGTCTGTGATTTTTTTCAGATTTTTTTTATGAGTCCTGCTCCAGATATCTCAATTTTTGAAAAATGAGAATCAGTTTTTAACTATATGTACCTTAAAAACTATGGCCCAGGCAAAAAAAATTGTGGGACAAAATATTTTTAATTTGGAATGAACTTTTGATTTTGACAATAATTTTTTTTTTCGTACAAAAATTCTATAATAAATGAAAAAAATCGATTTTCAAAAAGTATGTCATGTTTGATTTTGCTCTAAATTTTTCTAAATTTTCTGTTGTTAGTGTAGACAGACAGAAAAAATTGACAAGATGGGCCGCGAACTGGTATAGAAGATACAGGCTAATTTGCATTTTTTAAAAATTTTCTTCACATTTTCAAATTCCCCGCCCGGACGACGCGACACCGGCGGCAAGGTCGGAAGTAAACGTTCTCGTATTTCCTTGGCCAGTTTCGATGTTGTGATTGTATGTGAAATTTCATAACCTTTATTTTCACTTTTCGGCTTTTGACGGTGCAAGTATGTTATGCTAGTGCAAGTTCATCGGAAATCGCAATAAATATTCCAATCATCAGTGACGGATTAAATTAATCGGCGATTCAAATATCTATTGACCAAAGTGATTGCTCAGTGCTTACGAAAAAACGTGTAATCGTTGACCAGCCTAATAATTCTGATGAAGGAGAATTTTTTTTTTATTATTTATTATGGCATCGACTTCTGGCACGAATCAATTCGGTCGTTGTTGTATCCCATTTCGTTTACACGACGGTGCAGCTAGAAAAAAGGATTTACGACGTCCTTCGGTTCCAATGTTGGCGAAAGGATTCAATAATATCGATAATGACGCCTACTTATGCCGGCAGTGCAGAAGACACCTTCTCGACTCTCCAAATATGGATACACCAATTGGTACGTACATAGAAAACGAGTTTTATTATACATTTTTTTAGCCAACTTATATGAAAACATCGTAATTTAGCTCCTAGCTTACATAATCAAACCTTCTGTTCCTAGAACTCTCGCAAGCTCCGACGGAGTCGTCGTCTCAGGTTCGGCTACACCATCTGGGAGTCAGCTTGTGCGTGTTAATGCTGCGCTCCAACTTCTTGAGCAGTCGCCAATCCCAAAAAAAAAAAAAAAAATACAATCGTGGGTCACGGGAAAACTCGATAAATCATCGAATGCATTGAAGCAAGCTTTACACGTTGAGACTGAAAACCCAAATCCAGACAAAGTAGCGTTGTTGGAAATGTTACAGGATATGCGAGAAAAACTTGAAAATGCAGACACGAAAAAAATGAAAAAATCCAAATTTTAACACTACTGCCGACCAGTTGGTCAGTTTCGAAGATCCAGTCCGAGTTTCCAACGAGTTCCGTGTATTTGATCAGGTTAGCTAAGACACTGAAATCTACGGAAGGGATCCTATTTATGCCGGAACGAAAACATGGTACGAACTAATTATTTTTTACAGTTTAATTATTTAAAAAAAATAAAAATAGTTTTAACGGTAAACGAAAACTGCAAATTTTAAACTTCCTCGACATTAATTGTGTATTACAATAAAGAGTTTTTTATTTCATTTTCATATTAGGTGGTCATTTACCTCTCGAGACGTTGGAAAAAATTCGGAAGTTCTATGTAGACGATGAAGTGAGTGCCACTATGCCAGGAAAAAAAGATTATATCTCGGTGAAAGAAGCAAATGGCTCAAGAGTTCACTATCAAAAACGTCTTCTTTTGGCTAATTTGAAAGAACTATATGAGCTTTTTAAGAAAAATCACCCAGGTGTCATCGTTGGATTTTCGATCGTCGCATCTTTGCGTCCTCGGTATTGTGTATCAGCTGGTGCAAGCGGCACGCATACTAGTTGCGTTTGTGCCATTCATCAAAATGTTAAATTGATGTTATTGGGTAATTGCAATTCCTAATGAGATTCTATAAGCGCATTTTGGGGATCCTAGGATTCATAATATTATTTTTTTTGTGGTAGGCTGCAACGCGGCGCAACTCATGAAAAATTTGATGCCTACGATCAATAATTACGACGACTGCCTGAACATGATGATGTGTCCGAATCCTGAGACTAACTGCCATCTCCGTACTTATACGAACTATCCAGGAATCGAACAGATAAGAGAATTTTTCGTACGACTCTTTGACGAAAACGATATCGAAACAATTACATTCGAGCAGTGGGTGTCTAAACCTAGAACGACTCTTGAAACTCAGATTCAAAATGCATCAGATTTTGTAGACAAGCTCTGCGAAAAAGCGGCTTGCTTGCAACGACATGCTTTTATCGCCAAACGGCAATCTCAGTATCTCAAAACTTTAAAATCGAGTTTGAACGAAGAGTTCATCGTCATTTGCGATTTCGCCAAAAACTACGCTTTCGTGGTACAAGAAGCGGTACCAGGATTCCACTGGAATAATCATCAGGCCACGATATACCCTGTCGTTATATACTTCCGTCAAAACGGAGATTTGATGCACAGAAGTCTTGTCATCATTTCTGACTGTTTGAAACACGATGCGGTTGCGGTATATACGTTCAGCCAGATTATCAACGATTTCATAAAATCGACTTCACAACATCGGGTGCGAATTTTTTATTTCTCGTACGGGGCTCCTCAACAGTACAAGAATTTAAAAAATTTCGCCAACCTCTATTATCACGAGGATGATTTTGGTTCGCCGGCGGAATGCCATTTTTTTGAAACGGCTCATGGTTAAGGTCCATGCTATGGTATCGGAGGTACCATTCAACGCCTTGCGTCAAGAGCCAGCTTGCAGCTGGGTGTGACTCGCCAAATAACAACTCCGGCAGAGTTATTTGATTGGGCAGCTTTACCGACCAATTTCCCGGCAGCGCAGGTGAGTTTTTCGACTGAGACGGATTATTCCGATTCAAAAAACATGCTCGACGGAAGGTTCGAAACAATCTTCCCCCTCAAGAAATACCAAAAGCAACATGCTTTCATTCCGGGAACAGACGGCACGATCACTTCGAAATTATATTCGACGGATGACAAACATATTATAATTCACAAGATTTGCTAATACTGGGCAATAAAAAACATTTACTTGTCCTAAATATTGTGTTTTTTCTTACCTAGTATGTAAAGTTAGAAATGCAATAAATTTCGAAATCGTCAATTACACCACCCGAAGCTGCTTGAAGTTTCATATTATAGTGTTATTTTTCAGTGATATTCAGTGATTTTTCAGTGATATACAGACTCTGATATAACTGATATAACTAAACTAAACTAAAGATAAGATGAATAACAACAACAAAAAAATGCAATATTTTCTAAACCAGCTCGCGGCCCATGATGCCAATTTTTTCTGTATGTCCACACTAACAACAGAAAATTCAGAAAAAATTAGTGCGGAATCAAACGTGACATACTTTTTGAAAATCGAATTTTTTCATTTACTATAGAATTTTTGTACGAAAAAAAAAATTGTTGTTAAAGTCAAAAGTTCATTCAAAATTAAAAATATTTTGCCCCACATTTTTTTTTGCCTGGGCCATAGTTTTTAAGGTACATATAGTTAAAAACTGATTCTCATTTTTCAAAAATTGAGACATCTAGAACAGGACTCATAAAAAAAATCTGAAAAAAATCACAGACACTCCTAGCAGGTACCTTTTGATAATAGAAAAAATGCAGGACTCTGAAAAATAGTGAGGGTTTTGACCTTGCTGGAAACCTATGGAATGCCTCATATATACATTATTGGCTACGCGACATCTGATCCGACGATATAATATCCGCGACGAAATATCCGAGGACAAAATATCCGAAAGACAATATATCCTCATGACAAAATATCCGGAAGACAAAATATCCTCATGACAAAACATCCGCGAGACAAAATCCTAAAGCTCGTCCGGCACACAACCTTCAGTGTTCTGCGCGCCAAAACACCAAACACCAAAAACAAGCAAAACACCAAACAACACCAAAAATACCAAACAAACACCTTCACATCTAAGCCCAAAGAAAACACCAAACAACACCAAAAACATCAAAACAACACCACAAACACCAAACAAACACCTCAACATTTAATTACCGATAGCGAATATAAGATTGGCAACCAACTCAAACAAACGCAAACAAAACACCAAACAAACACCTCAACATTTCATTACCGACAGTGGGTATAATATCGGCAACCAACCCGAACAAACCCAAACAAAACTCTAAACAACACCAAAAACACCAAAACAACAACAGAAACACCAAACAAACACTTCAACCTTTAATTACCGACAGCGGGTATAATATCGGAAACCAACCCGAACAAACCCAAACAAAACTCTAAACAACACCAAAGACTCTAAAAAACCCAAACAACAAAAACACCAACCAAACACTTCAACATTTAATTACTGACAGCGGATATAAGATTGGCAACCAACTCAAACAAACCCAAACAAAACACCAAACTAACCCAAACAAACACCTCAACATTTAATTATTGACAGCGTATATAATATCGGCAGATATTTTGTCTTGCGGATGTTCTGTCATGAGGATATTTTGTCCTGCGGATATTCTGTCATCGGATATTTTGTCGTCGGGTCAAAACGCGTGTTATCACATTATTCTTTAATTGCAACCTCGCATCAACTACCAGGGTTATTAATAATCGGATCACTGCCTCTTGCGCTAGTGTGATTCGGACAGGGTTGCATTGATATATTGAAACGTTTCACGTTTTCGTAGGGGTTCTCGTTACTTTTATCCACCCATGGAGGATATTACGAGGAACGAAGAACCAGAGGAAGGGGATGCCTTTGGCTGTATGTAGGGTTCCCGAGGTAGGCTCGATATGATTATAGATCCGAAAAGATAAGGAGTTGATCTGATTCCTTCTTTGATTTTATTTTATGTGGTATTTTAGCGATGCCTTAGGATGACGGAGCTCTTACGAGCGGCCCGTATTGATCCTTCATCATCGGCATTTGAAATGAATCGATCGATTTATTCGGTGTTGACTTTAAAAGCGACGAAGATGTCAGAGGAAGTCAGCGTGTTAGGGTGTAGAAGCACCGAAGTCAGTAGGACGCAACGATGTTAGCAAGAGAGCAAGTAAGTTGCCGATACCGCGGTATGGGATAGGCTAGTAGGATTCATGAGGAGATTCCATGCGAGGCTCTAGAGCAGTGGTTGTTTCATTCTCTCTCTCTCTCTCTCTCACACACACACACACACACACACACACACACACACACACGCGCGCGCGCGCGCGCGCGCTCGCTCGCGGTTCCGGCGGTATCTCTGGCTTCGGTCGGTTCCGCGAAGATGCCCGTGCTTCACCCGGGGGCTGTAACAAGAAACGTAATCACCCAAGCCGGCGAATTGTCGAGTAATGTCGATTGATACGATGTGGTTTACGGTGGCGGGTCTTGACGGAGTCAAGGAGGCTAAGCGGCTGCCAACCCGCTCAGTCGAAGCGCTGGAAAAGCCAGCTGGCACAATTAATAAAGTCAAACCGGCCACTTTTGGGTCGGATGCTATATAGCGGGACCGGGCGATCGGCCCGGTTGACGTCCTTGGTGCCAAGCGAGGATGACTATGGACTAGTGAAGCTAGTCTAGGATATGTCCCTCGCGGCACACCGCACAGATCGGTGCTCGGAACGCGTTCCTTGCGTGTGCTAGGCGCATCGTTTCGTCTCGGATGGAGATCGAGGTACCCTGTAGCCCTCGATACCCTCGTTCTTAGTTTCTGATATTCCCTATCTGACGATCACCGCGATTGCTATTCTCCTCAAGGTTAGTCTTCCAGCTCAATGCTGGGGCTTCCCAAGAGGATTGGAGTACCTAACCACGAAGCTGGGACGAGTTTAGGATGGAGTCGAAGCCCGTCGATCTAAACTCTTCTTTGGGGAGACCCGATGTTTCGGGTGTCTTCCGATGACTCACACGTTGCATATGAATTTGCGATGAGTGATCATCCTTCGCTCGGGTGGCCACTTAAGTACCTGCGAGCGGCTATCAGTTGCTCCCCCTCCAGGTACCCTCTGGCCGCTCGGGTTAGGGAGCCGCTAATTGGTGGTCGCCTGGTTGGTCAGACGACGCTTCGGAAGAGATCTGGATAATATGGCTGATGGAAGGTGACAGACTCGTTCCGCGAGATGGCTTGACGTGTTGTGTTCTTCGGGGGCGCGATCGAAAGGGCATTTTCGCTGTTTAGCCTGACGAAGGTTTACCTTGGTCAACGATCCGTTACAATATAGTGTTATCGGTATATACGTCGGGTCACTCAATTCATGTTACCGGGTCGGAGATACGTTACATCCACTACAGATAAATACGCAACTGTCCTCTGATAAAACATCGAGTATAGCGCCATAGGTGTCGGTAGTAATCCCGAGATATTTCTTTTTCTACCAACACGCCGACAGTCCCTTAATTCGAACCTTAAACCTGCCGATCTTGTGGCTTAAAGACGGGTACTTTACCATGACACCAAAGTATATACCACGACATATATTTCATGTGCTGTGTAATAGTTGTGTGATAGAGTAGAAAGTTTACACTTTTTCAATTATACAAATAAAATAAGATTTCAAGTATCGTGTGGTCTAAGGGTACATCACTAACTTTATCCGTCCTGCACCGAATCACGAATTTGATATCCACTTGTATAATACATTGTAATAATTTATTTATACAATTTATGTTTTTAATGGCAATTTATGCTTTTTTGACCTGCGATTTAAGTAGTTGAGAAGGCGAAATCCTTCGCCGAGCTTTTTTCTTAACCATGCACGCCAAGTCGTCGCATAACATTTCCAGTGTACTTGTGTGACGCATATTGTGTGGTTTTACTTTTTTATAATGGTAATATCAGTTTTTTGTTATCACAGAAATGTGATTTTTTAAATATAAATAAAATATTATTCCTACGTTTTAACAATTTTGTTGACGTTTCTAGTAAACTTGCTTGGCTATTTCATAAGAAGTTATTCCACTTTGTTGGATATTTGAATTAGACAAATATAATAAAACCATTCTTTCAATAAAAATAAAACATATTTTAAGATAAATCAGAATTTTTTATACGGTAAATTATTTGGCGTTCTTTTTTACTTTTTGAAAGTTTTTAAAAGGGATTTAATTTCTTTTTGAAAGGGGAAAAGTCTTTTCTTCGTTCAGCGCCGTTGACGAATCTATGTCTATTGTCTCAAATTCGTAGTGAGCAGGGCAAGGTATTTCACGACATATGATTTGGTCGGAATCTGGGAAATGGCATCTATTGTATCAGTTGTATCATAAATTATTTTAACTTTTTTATTGTTTTTATAAATGGGCTGTCCGATTTTTTCATCTTGATCAAATAAAAGAACATCTATATAAACGATATTGTCGATGTGATTTATATTCGATAAATTAATAATCCAAGCATTTAGAGTACACCCTAGAGTACGCCAGAGGAACTTACTTATTTGAAAAAATTCCCGCGCGGTGAGTTGGGCGGGTAGAGGGGCGAGAGGGGGTGCATCTGGAGGGGGAAGTTCCCAAGTTTGTTTCTCCCTCCAGTCAGTTGCCATCATGCTCTGGTCTAGAGAGCAGCGGGCCTTCGCAGTCGAGAGCTTCTTTTCTAACGGTCGCTCACTTGTTGCTACGCAACGTGCCTTCCGCGCTCGCTTTGAAATTCCTCCTCACAGACTCGTTCCTGGCCGTAATTCGATTCTGTCGTGGGTTAACTCATTTCGGGAGTGTGGAAGTGTCGCTAAACCCAGAAATGGACTTCAACGGACCATCAGAACTCCGGAAAATGTCGAAAGAGTGAGGCAGTCAGTTGTGCGTTCTCCCCGGCGTTCGGCTCGCAAACACGCAGCTGCTATGGGAATTTCTGACACCACTGTTCGACGAATTCTCCATGAAGACCTTCAATTTCATCCCTATAACTTGGCTGTTGTGCAAGAATTAACTGAACGCGATCTTGTTGCCCGTCAAAATGCATGTGAAATGCTGGTTGACAACCTGCCTGAAGACGCGGTCGTTTTTTTCATTGACGAGGCTCACTTCCACATTTCCGGCTGCGTCAACAAGCAAAACATGCGTTATTGGTGTGGTGTAAATCCACGTGAGCTTCACCAGAAGCCACTTAATTGTGAGCGAGTTACTGTCTGGTGTGCGATGTCGGTAATGGGAATAATTGGTCCTCATTTTTTTTAAGAAAACGAACGCGCAGTTACCGTGAATGGAGCTCGTTAGAGGAACATGATCGAGGAATTTTTTCTTCCAAGACTCGAAGAAATGAACGTTAGGAACGTGTGGTTCCAGCAAGATGGAGCCACAGCACACACAGCACGAGACTCAATGAATTTGTTGCGACAACATTTCACCGACCGCCTCATCTCTCTCAGAGGCGATCTCCAATGGCCGGCACGCTCTCCAGATTTGACTCCATGCGATTTCTTTTTATGGGGTTATTTGAAATCTCTGGTTTATGTCGATCGACCACGGACCATAGCACACCTCAAGAACAACATTCGCGACGCCATTGCCAACATACCGATTGATATGCTGCAAAGAGTGGATACGAATTTCAAAAATCGACTTCATCAGTGTATGCGCAATGGGGGTCGCCATTTATCCGATGTCATTTTCAAGACTACATGAAAAAAAATTGGGATATTGTATTCTCAAATAAAAAAAAATTTAAAACAATAATTGAAGTACTTTTGTTTTTATTGACCTTTCAAATAAATAAGTTTCTCTGGCGCACCCTGTATATCACAGCGATTACCTCTTTTTTCTTTTTACAATTGTTTGCCTTTTGCACCGAACTTTGACGCAAAATCTAATGAAAGATTTGAATAGAAAGTGAATAAAAACAGAACATGTTGTTTCTGTAACCTTGTATACGAATTACCAAATGTTCTAAATATTTTTCAAAAAGTCGTTACTCCCTTTAATTATTAAATGGACGTGTTTGCAGGGTGATTTCCCAACGCCTATTAGTGAAACATTTTGCTTCAATTTAAGGATGTTGAGTCCCAAATCGCAAATGATAATAAAATTCTGAAAATTTGGTACGCTTTTGTATGAAGTATTTTAGAGGTCGTGTAAAAATTTCACGACAATTAGGAAGCTCGTCATTGAACAATTAACATTCACAAATTAAATGTGTTCTCATGGAAACTGATGTAACTTTGCAATAAGTTTTTTTTTACCTCTCAATTTTGTAATATCTACAATATACTGAAATCAACGGAAACAAAATGAAGTTTATTGATCATTTTTTTTATTTCTTTCAAAAATTGTTCTTAACAAAAGGATAATTTTTTAATAACGAGCTTCCTAATGGTCGTGAAATTTTAACACGACCTCTTAAACACTTCATACAAAAATGCACCAAATTATTAGAATTTTCTTATCGTTTTTTTTAACCCTTAAGGAGGTTGAAGTAATGATGATCGAATTCTGAAAATTTGGTATGTTTTTACGTGAAGTATTCAGGAGGTCATGTAAAAATTTCATGGCGATTAAGAAGCTATTTATTGAACAATTAACATTAACATGTTTCATAGGGACTCAACATCCTTAATATTTATACCTCGGATTCTTTTAGATGGTGGATTTCGTTTACTCTAATTGGGGCCGTTGAAAAATATGAAATTGCGCTCGTCTTCAAGTTGCAGTTCGCAGCATCCAAAGGCGTATATTGCTTGTCAGATTGATTTAAGAGAAATCAATATTTTTACCCTTTCGATATTCGAAGCTCTGAGAATTTTTCGGCGTCCATGTTTGATGCAAGAAAAATTCATATTTCTTGCCATTCGATACCTAAAGATATGCATTTTTCATTATCTGTGACTGACTAAATAAATTTAACAATTAACAAACCTTCATGTTTGCCTTTACAATGCTTTCAGCTTCACAATACATCTAGGTGTACATTTCTTGTTCGAGCAATGGATTCCGCTAAATTTATGAATGTAAAGATTATATTAATGCGCTTATGTAAAAATAATAGACGAAAATCAGTCAATTGTAAAATATTTGGTTTCGTGAGAGGAATACCTTAAGGTACAGAATCATACATTTTCGACGCGTGGTTATTCTTTTTGTCATTTATCACAGTCAGATTGATACGGAAGATTGCTATGTAAACATTTTTTTTAAATGAAGTTCTATTTAATGTACTATATTGTATTGTAATGTATTGTACATCTTTATTGTTCCCCTAAGGGTTACAAGGCCTTCCGTTTCTTATAATACATCATAGCCTAACTTATCTCTCCTTATCCTATCCGCCACGCTCTTACACACCATTTCGTTCCGCCCCTCCGCCTTAATCTAACTTATCCTTATTCTTATGCTACTTCTTACTCCTCTCTCCGACTTCCGTTTCCTCCTATTACTCCATTCTTCTTTCACTCCGTGTTCATTTTTCTGCTCTGCCCCCTCTCTTTGTCCTTCCTCCCTTCTGAATTCGTCCTTCCTATTTCCCATTTTGCCCGGTCGCTCACCCCCTTCTCTTCCTCTCCTTTATCTCTTCCCAACACAACCTTGCTACCGCGCTCCCCCCTCCTTTGCTCAGTTTTTCCTCGCACTTCCATGCTTTCTTACCTGCTCGCGTTTTTATATTATCCCTTTTCATTTCTTCCCTGATCATCTATCCTGGCGTCCTCCAATCCAGTTCCAAAACCCACCTGATATACGTCTCCTGCACCGCCCCCATCCTCTCTCTTTCCTCCCAGCCCCATATTTCCGCTCCGTATCCCATTATCGTCCACACCATCGTGTCGAATAACCACATCCTCCTTCCCGAATTTCCTTTTCCCTATTCTCCATACCTGTCTCATCGCCGTGCCTGCCTTTCTCACTCTGTCCCTTATATGCGCCTCCTGACCGCCGATTCTCTTAAAGACGTATCCTAGATATTTGAACTCCTTCACCTTTTTCCATCTTCTCTCCCTTCCATTTCCATTCCTTCATCTTCTGCCTCCCTCCTCCTTTCCTGTACCTCATTATTTTCGTTTACCGTACGTTTACCTCCAGACTTTTTCCTTCAACGTATCTCTCGATCCTCTTTATCATATTTTCCATGTCCTCCGTTCTCTCCGCCATCGCCACTATATCATCCGCGTAGGCTAACGTATATATCTTCCTGCCCCCCAATTTCACTCCCCCCGAGTCCCCTTTCCTCATCTCTTCCTCCAGGTCCGCCCTCAATATATTCAAAAGTATTGGGCTTAGCGGGCACCCCTGTCCTAACTCCTTCTTCCGTCCAGAAGTTTTCTCCTGGTTCCCCCGCTACCAGCACTCCCGTTTTGTTTCCCCGTATATTTATTTTACTCTTTCTCTTGGTCCCTTCCTTATCCCTCTTCTCTCCATAGCCTTCCACAACACGCTTTTATCTACTGAGTCGAACGCTGCCTTCAGGTCTACGAAAATCGTGACCAGCTTGCCCTTTTTCTTCGCCACCTCTCTTCCAATCACATAATTTAACACGTATATATTGTCTATGGTTCCCATTCCTTTCCTGAAGCCTGTTTCATTCTGCGGCACCGTTCTTCCTCTCTCTACCTCCTCTTCTAACCTCTTTGCCAATATCGTTGCATAGATCTTGTATAGGGAAGGCATCAGTGTGACTCCCCTATACTTCTCGACCCTCGTCCCTTCCCGTTTCTTCGTTATCGGCACAATGAGCCCCTCCTTCCACTCTTCTGGCGATCCCACCCCTCTCTATACTCTTCTGCATATCTCTTCTGCCCATTTTATCGCCTCCTCCCCCCCCCCCCATTTCCACGCCACATTTGGTATTTCGTCCCCACTCATCGCCTTCCCCTCCCTGCGTTTTTCTACCGCCCTTCTTACTTCTTCCTCCTTCATTCTTTTTCTTCGTCTCCTCCCCTTCTACTTCCTGTTCCGCTTTACTTCCTTGTCTCCTTTCCTTCTAACAGGTCCGCAAAATATTTTTCCCAATCTTCTTCTATTCCCGTTTGCTCTTTTCTGTACCCTCCTGTCCCCATTCACTATTCCCCATACCTTGTTCTCTGTCCTCGCTTCTGCTACTTCCCTTATCATTCTGTCTCTCTCCTCCTTCTTCCTTTCGCACATCTGCTCATACTCCCTCTTCCTCTCTCTGTATCCTTCCCCCGTGCTTTCTCCTTTCCTCCATCTTCTTAGCTCTTTTCTCACCTCCCCTTTTTCCCCTTACATTCCGTATCCCGCCATCCTTCTCTTGCTATCCTCCTCTCTCTACACTCTTCCTCTTTGCTCTCCTTCATCGCGACTTTCATTTTTTCCATCATTTTTCACCCTTCCCTGTCTCTCTTCTCCTTCCTCTTTTTTCCTTCCAATCGTCCTCCTGTAACCCTCCTTCGTCGTCTCCGACCACCACCACGTGCCCTTCTTTTCTTCTCCTTCTGTGTCCTCCTCTCCGTTCTTCCCTTTTTTATCTCCACTATCAGCGGGTGGTGGTCCGACTCCACCCTATCTCCGACTCACTCACTTTCCAACCCTTCCCTTGTCCTCCTATCCCCTATTATATAGCCAATCACTGTCTCCCCTCTCCCCCCTGTGTACGTGAATTGTCCCTCTTCTCCGTTTATGTTTGCGTTTAAAATCTCCCACCTTACCTCCTCTACCATTTTTATTATCTTTCTCCCTTCCCTGTTTATTTTCCTATACTTCAATTTCCTTCCCTCCACTTTATCCTCTTCGTCCCCCTTTCTTCCCCTTCCTTTTCTTCCCGTCCTTGCATTTAAGTGCCCCCCCCCATACTAGCACACTTCCTACTACGGTTTGCCTTTCCATTAATTCCCTTAAGATCTCTATCTTTTTTTCTATGTCCCCATACACGTAAATCGCTATTATTGTTGATGTCCCCTACCCCTCTCCTATTTTCACCGTCATTACCCCTTCTTCTTCCCTCCTTTTTTCCTTTTTTCCGGTTCCATTTCCTCTCTCACTCCTATTAACATTCCCTCTCTGGCTCTCCCCTTTCTATTCCTCTTCTCTGTCCATTGCGTTCTCCACACATACCCCTTCGGTAATTCTTATCCTTCTCCCTATCTGGCTCTCCTCCCCTCCTCTTTTCCCCCAGCCGCCTTCCCTCTCCCTATCTCTCTCCGTTGTCTCTATTACTGCCAGCCTCTCACCCATCTTTTCTATCTCCTGCTCCTGTCTTTCCACCTTTTCCATCCTTCTTTCCATTTCCCACATTCTCTCCTCCTTCTCCTCTCTTTCCTCCCTCCATCTTTCCTCCGACTGCCTTAACTGGTGAGGTGCTTTCATTCGTCCCAACTCTTCTTTCACTTCCCTTCCCTGCTCATTTACCTCCCCCATCTCTTTTCTGACCTCGTCCCTCAGCGCTCTTATCATCTCCTTCACACTTTTATCCTCCTGCCCCTCTTCTGATGACCGCTGCACCGTTCTATTTCTTTTCTGGAACACATTTCGCTCCTCCTGTTTCCTTTCCTCCACCATTTGCACTCTTTTCCTTTTCCACAGCTCGTTGATTTCCCCTAGGCTTGTGCTCCTTTCCTTTAATAGCCTTTCTGCGTTTGTTTTCCTACCTTTCTTCCTTCCCTGCTCCTTCAATGTACGAAGAAGTATAAAATAATTTTTCTATCAAGTCACCTGTTGTGAATATAAATAAAAAGATGGGGCGCTCAACGTTTTAAATGTTCAATAAATGTTACAAATTCAGTTCCATTAACCATATTTAATCTGGCACAATAGTAATTAGAGAAATTATTATCACACGTTTATACTCAGTTACAGGATTTTCGTTTAAGAATCTAAGGTTGTTTTACAGTAAATTAAAATGCATTTGATATGTTAACGGATTTATGTATTACGATGGGTATCGCGCGTTAACGTAAGCGGAGGAAGGGGAAGGGGAAATAATTAAAGGTTTATTCAATGCTAAAATTCCAAATAATATTTAATTAACAATAAAAGTGAAATAAAGGCTCGATATAAAAACAGGAAGTTAAGTTCATGAATTACAAGAAGAAAAATGAAATGACTCGATATAATAAAAATAATAATAATAATAATGATAATAATCGACGCGAATGTTACGGGTTACTGGACACGCGAAGTCCCGACCTAATTTCTCGACCCGTTCCGAATAATTTATTTTATTCCGTATGTATTATTTCTGACTTTGTTGGGCGCCAGCCTTGCTCGGGCAGTCGCGCTTCACGCGACAACGAAAGAAAAAAAATCAAAACATTACGCTCGGTTGCCCGGCGAGCGAGAGACTCGATACAATTGCGCGGGGGGGACGTCTCATGGGTATCTGGGTGCGGACTGGGTTCTCCGATTCGAGAGCTTGTATCCGACCACGACTATTTTATTTCATTTATGATTTTTCGTAATCTTTTATACTCGAGGTGACAAATAACTCGCGACAACACGAATCAATCCGCGATCCTTTCGATCGTCCCGGCCGCCGGTCGAGGCCTCGCCCGGCGCGACCGCGGCTACGCGCACGCGAGGGGAATTTTCACGGGGGACGGCGGGGGTCCGCCACGCACCTTCTTACACGATTTTTACACAGAACTTGCTATCACAATATTTTTCGGCTTTTTCCTATTTCCAATTCACAATTCTTTATTGGGCATTATTCTATTTTTATCTCACAAAAATCTTCGGCACTTAGCGACACGCACGGAAAGGGACGGCGAGGGGAAATATCACGGGAGGGGGAAAGGGACACGTCCAAAATCGCCCGAGCGATAACGAAATTCGCACTGATTTTATTTCGGCCCGGAGCCGCTCTCTCAAAGAATCAAAGGAGAAGAGACTTACTTGTCTACTATGAAGGAGGCGTGTACGGCGCTGCCTCTCTCTCTCTTTCGCTCTCTCGATATGCTCGCTTTGTACTTTATAATTCGTCCGTGGCTGACCACGTTCGGAGACTCAATGCTGGCCACGCCGGCCGGCTCCTTCGCCTCGATCCACGCGGGCTGGAGATGGCGGACCTCCGATCAATATTTCGGCCGATCGCCGCAGCTCGCCCTTCCGACCGTCGCCGATGATCGATCCCCCAAATCGATATTCTCCCCGGCCGATAAGGCGGAGAGGATTTGGGGGGATGGCGATGCGAGGCCTCGGAAGGCGAGCCCGTTGTCCCGCGAGGCCGAGTGATGGCGTTGACAGCGGTGTTCGCTGCGCCCGCACCGGCGTGGCCGTACGTAAGTCCGTGGTCGACTCTCGGGGGACGGTGAGTAAAACCGGTGTACGGGGAGGGAACGGGGGGGATGTCGCGGCTTCTATACAATAAAAACTTAAATCTAATCTTAAAATTAACATCGCTATTGATAACGTGAAGGGCGCGGCGGAGATTGAGCCCCTGCGTGGTCACGCGGGCTCTTTCTCGACTATATCCTTGTGACGTCACGTCACAGGATATTAAAGATGATATGCCTAAATGTTGAATGCACCAAGCTTTTATTTATAGTCACATATACGTGACTTGGTAAAACAAATTCTTCTCTACTTGTACGTCATTGGAGCGGAGGGTTCAAGTTGGCTGACCCGTGTTGCTGAAACGTACGAAGCGATCGGATTACACGTATGTGTGAGAGAGAGCGAGAATGAGAGATGGAGCGGCCGCATGGCCACGAACGTCTTCGAACGTCGCACGTACATCTTACGAACGTCTCATGAACGTGTTCGAACGTGTTCGAACGTCCCACGAATGTCTTCGATCGTCTCACGTACGTCTTCGAACGTCTCACGAACGTCTTCGAACGTCTCACGAACGACTTCGAACGTCTCATGAACGTCTTCGAACGTCCGACGAACGTCTCTCGAACGCCTCACCAACATCTGCGAACGTCTCTTGAACATTCATCGAACATCTACCAATGAATGTCTTCGAACATCATCCAGCGATGGTGTGAATTGATTTCCCATCATTTTCAAAATGAATTCCTTTTACATTTGAGAGCAATAATTTATACAGTTCTGTAATCTGACAACAAATGATGTAACAAAGGAAGGGGTAAGGAAAATAAAAAACGACATATTGTTACATTTCGTTTATTTGCACAAATCTTTATAATTCAACCACCACTTAAACATTTTAAACACATTTTGTAAGGCACAATTTTTCTCATGCTTTTCGCAACATAGAGTAGAGCTCACATCTAATTTACTTAAGATATGCAGGTGGCTAAATTCCACATCCAACGTTTCAATAACGAGATAATTTTTCATATTTAATATATCGGCTAGCGATCCTCGTTTTTCATGACCGTTAACATATACGATAGGATACATGTCGTCTTCCATTGGGCCCATAGCTGCAGCCGTTATTAAACCTTGAGCCATGCTGTATGGAACGTTTCCATAGGCCCACTTTAGACCATATTGATTCCGAATCAGCCATATCTCTCAGATTTTGTGAGAAGTCTCAATGATATGAGACTCGCTAAAATTTAATGAGAGAGTTCACATCTCGCTCTCAGAATCGCTACTTCCTTCACGACAAAATTTCTCCCAACAATGAATCCTTGTAGATTGACAAACGTAGGTACAGCCATAACGAAGATGTATTGACTCGATCAAGTCGATAGCAAGATCAATTGATGACTGACGTCAATATTTAAGAAACTCATGTTTAAATTATTTATTCAATGAGCGGAGGAGGGGTGGTACTTGCTGATCTGTACCATTTTACGAACCATGTTGGTCAATGGACAATATTCAACAACGCGATCGTGCAAGATCAAACAATATGCACTAGTATTTGGTGGCAAATCTTCCTTGCATTCAAACTCTATTCGCACATCCTCGGTAGCATTTTTCACAGACTCGTTCTGGTGCGAGCAATCGACAACCGTGAAAAGACCAATATACTGAAACTGCAATGGTGAGCAAAGAATTATCACTATTACAACCGTAATAAGATTTACGAAATTGAGAGTACATATTGAACAAAATGGCGAATCTGTTTTTGTCAAAGTCCAAATTTTATTCATCGTAAGGATAGGATTCCGCGTTGAGATAAAGTTTAACATTGGCGAGTTTGCAGTCGTCGAATAATGTAATGTCCTTTGCCATACAATTTTTTACCAGTCTGTAGCGCAAATATTACATACCTTGGTTCTCTAGCTGGGAGGCAGCTTTTACGGTCCATGAATGTTTCGTTGTGCATTGAAGCAGTGGATACTCGTATAGGTCCCAAGAGCGAAAGCCCATATTCAAGTATCGTCGACTTTCCAATATTTGGAGTAATGACAATTTAGTCATCTCATTTAATATTACGTGAGGCATCCACCATTGGATCTTCAGCAATTCAACTTCTACCTCCACTAATGGGAGAAGACTGAATACGCAATTATTATAATTTCGTAAATGTATCAGAATTAGCTCATGCCGAGCATTGATAATTACGCGCTTGTAATCTTCTCAGAATCCTAGCAATATGTAGAGAGGTACACAGAAATTGATGTATTTCCCCCCATCATTATGTGTCACATCCCACGTAGCATTTTTCAAAGTATGACTCCTCTCAGGGCTTAGAGAGATGTAGTTTTTAATCGTGGTTGTTATTCCAACGTTTCGATTGCGACCAATCTCCACACCATCGAGCTCATAACGAACTTCATCAAACATGAATGCAACGCAATTGGTTCCCAATACTACTATTGCTTGATCATCAGGTTCTTTAAGCACCGGAATCTTCCCCTCAACGTAGAGAAAACTTTCAGATGGTAGGGTGTACAAGTCTTGATGTTGTATAGGAATTCGTATTTCATCGCTGCGTCCATACGTTGAGTTGGCATACGGATAGTACAGATGAGTCTCAATTTTCATGATACGATCGTCAGAGATTGGCTCCCCACTGATATTCAAGACGTCCTTCATCCTTTTGCCTCAAGTGCGTCGCACAATAAATCCCAGGGATATTAAAAATTCACGATTCGCTGCACTGAGTTTCTTTATTGCGGCTAATTTAAAACTCAATTCCGCTTGTCTTCTTGCAAGAATATTATCACCTGCGATCGTATTATCTCGCATAGAAATATTGTCTCTGGCGTATTCCGTGTCGTACCGAATGAGCATTACAAGCGTCGTTTTCGTATGTGCAATCTCACCAAATTTCCTTCTCCACGAAAATCGAGTAGTTTCCCCTTGTGATCCACGATACGTATCGATAAAGCCGTAATGCTCCGCACAACGATCGGAAGATAAATGATTTGCGCAGGCGTTTCCGATGGCTTATATCCCGGTGGTACGCTTAGTGAAAATTCATGTATCGGGTGTACACGCACGCCATTGCAGTACGCACCAGTGGTGACACTACATTCTATGCGGATAATGTTGACATTCATTATGTTTAACGGTACATCAGATTCCTGCCATTTTCTGAGATGTATTCGATTTGATGAAATTCCCAACAGGGACCTACGTCGTCGGGTTTACTGAAATTTATTCTGTACGCACATTTGATTTCGCTCCTTAGTGTATTATGGTTAGCGCGTAGCACGATTGGGTATTCGCCATTTTCATCGAGGTCATCGTTATCGACCTTTCGAGCAACAATTTCATTTTCAGCATCATCACCGCTATCAGCCCCTTTGAGTAAAATTGCACGATTCAGATACGCATTTATGGCTCTCGGTTCATAGGATCCTTCAGGGATTATAATTTCCTTGCCATCATTGTCAAGGTAAAATTTGTTGTTTGATGAATTCACATTTGGGATTGTGTGATGAGTTTCGAAATCCGTCAAACCGAGCTCATAACAGCTATCATTGACGTCTATAGCGGGAAAGTAATTTGGGGTTAGAAGGCTACTCTTACCGGCCAACGTAAGCGTCAGTGACATGTTTCCCTCGAATACTGAACTGATCGACGCAATGTCACGGCTTAAATAGATATTGATCATCGACGTTTTGAAGAAATTGCAAATACAATTGCCCGCAAATACTCTGATTATAATCTTGATAAGATGTTCGATTGTATTGTATTTTTGTGGCATTTGATCCAAAATAACGCACCAACTTCTTAGATGGTCGAAGAGTTCCAAAACTATCAAAATATATTATATGACTCCCCCTCTTGGCATAAGCCACCCAAAGCGTACCGGGGCCATCGGCATCGTCCAAATTTACTATACCGCTCTCATCTAGTTGGACTCCACTATACACTGGTAAATTATTGCGCATGAAGACTCCTCTGAAGAATGGTATGCGCATGCGTCTGGCTAAGCATTCCAATTGCATATTAGTTGTTACACCCATGGGCATTTTCACCGTGTTTTGGCGTTTTTTTCCTCGTTAAACATCCTTGTCCACGCTTGTAGGGAGTAAAATACAGCCCACAGCCTTCAATAGCCCGATTATGACGTTGTATTTCTTCAAGTTGACGTTGAGCCGCTTTGCTATCATTCACAGCCTTTGCTATTCCAGCTGCTCCACCAGCCAGTGAACCAAGAACTCCCAGCAATGGTAACTTTGGCAAAATTCGGCCACGCTATGCTATCGGCAGCATTCTCTTCTTAACGGACTTTTTTTTCTTTGGCGACGAGTTCTTTGTCTTTATTCCCATGCCGAATTTCGTTTTTGCTTTCATAGCTGCCCAAACAGCGGTAGTTGCGGTTTTCTCGCCAAAAGTCGAATCTCTCGCCGTAATTCGTGCTGGTGTTGCAAGTATATTATCCGCAACGTGTCTTTCGCCTAAATGATTGCTTTGAGATAGGCTATTTCGTGGCCGCGACAAGCGGCATCCAATGGATTTATACCACGATCACCTCTTGCCAATCTCTGCTCCGACTGACAAGGAACATCCCTCAGGTGTCCGCCTCCGATTTTGTTGAAACTCATATATGTGATAGAGCATCAAAAATTTTGAGACACGTATTTTTTTTTATCGGCGGAAAAACGGTTTTGAGGGGTGAAACGCACCCTCGAAAATGGGGATGTTTTTTCGTTTTTCGTCGATAACGTTTTAACGGTATGAGATATAAAAAAAATTCAAATTGCAACAATGTTTATTTTTTCATGTACTATACATTGGAGATGAGAACGATACCATTATCGACGAAAAACGAAAAACACCCCTATTTTCGAGGGCGCGTTTCACCCCTTAAAACCGTTTTTCCACCGATAAAAAAAAATACGTATCGCTTACTTTTCGGTGCTTTATAACATATCCAAATTTCAACAAAATCGAAGGGTGTCACCTGAGGGATGTTCCTTGTGAGTGCCTGGTCCACAAAATTGGTAGCCAGGAATATGTAATTCGATCGGAAGTGCATTTATTGCACGATTTAACAAACCGTCGCCTGTTCTCTTAGACATTCGGCGCAATTATTTATAGACGGTGCTGGACCGTCAATGTGTGTTAGCTGTCCCGGTAAACTCCAATGGTACGTGCATCGGCGATATTGCTGTACTTCCGAATCAGCCTTTATGTGTTCGGGAAGCCTTTCCCACAACATGTCAACGAAGTGATAAAAGATTGGTAACAAAACAATTTTTGGAATAAATTGTAATTGATGTGCCGTCAATCGGAGAGTACTTCAGTCGTTCGACAGATACAAAAACATTCTCGATACTGAGCAAATTTGGCCTGGTGCACTCTTATAAATGCACTTCACACGACGCATTTTGGGCGAATGTGCGTTTTGATTCGAGAGAGAAAACATGCGTTTCGTGCAACAAGCGACGGTGATTCAAGTGACCACTTTTGACGACAGAGTAATGGAGGGCCAAGAAATACGCAAGCATGGAGACATGCTGCCACGAACGGGACGCAGCATTATTTGCGGTCCTTCAAATTGTGGCAAAACCAATTTTCTGTTAAGTTTAATAGAAAGTCTAAATGGCGTACGTTTTGAAAACCTATATGTATACTCGAAATTGCTGCAATAGCCAAAATATCAATATTTGGAAAATCTGTTGACATCGATTAACGAAAGTGGATAGTTAAATTTTCTTAATTATAGTGAGGTTATCCCGCCGAACGAAGCGCTTCCGATCTCCATTTTTATTTTCGATGAAGTAGCATGTGACAAGCAACATACAGTAAGAGAATACTTTGCGATGGGCAGACACGCGAGCGTTGATTGTTTCTATCTTTGCCAAACATATGCCAAAGTTCCCAAGCATCTCGTAGGCGACAATATGAATCTGCTGATTTTATTTAAGCAAGATCGTACAAACTTGAAACATGTTTACAATGATCATGTAAATACGGATATGTCGTATGAAGATTTTCTGGTGTTATGTCAAAAATGCTAGGAACAAAAATACGGCTTCATGGTGCTTGACAAAGATAGCTCATTGTCCTGTGGTCGATATAGAAATGGATTTAACGAGTTTGCACTACCGTGATGTAGTCAGTCATCATTGAGACACCAGCGGTGCAATGACCGACAAATAATTTCATGATGACGGCAATTGA
>OX632358.1:11405102-11440102 GCA_951751655.1 Ophion costatus | reverse complement strand
CAGGGCTGCTGACGAGTAATCTCAATTACTTCCTGTAAACAGCGAGTGTACTCATTGAAACTTATTGTTCGCGCGACGACATTACTTTTCACACCTTTCACCTTTTTCGTGTCTTTTTTACCATCGACTCGCAAAGCGTAGATTTTTGCTCTCAATCCCACAAATTCCGTCATTACCATACCATAATTTTCATCTTTCATGAGTCCGGGCACTTTCTTGTTGACTAATGGTAAACCTTACACGTTTTCCATCGGGTAATCGCTCGTATCAAATTTGTCAATGTTACGCTTTATATCATTGTAAACGTCATCAGACTCGATGCGGTATATGAGACTATCGTTGCCGGTATACATGATCTTGCAGTTTTGCTGATACAGCGGAATCTTGAATTCGTGGTGAAAGTCATATAAACATGATTTCGATATGTAGAGTATGCACATAGCCACATAAATCGGCTTGTTAAATTTTACCTCCAGATTTCGCAATTCGATCGCAATAAGATTTTCCGAAAAGACACTTCGACTGTGAAAATTTAGTTTAGCGATCATTGCCTCTGCCCCAAATCGTCCCTCCTCCTTTGTTACAAGCTTCACATCTACACGGTTTCGTACGTTTTCCATCGTCTTGCCGAATACTGCAATATTCATGAATTTATACAAATTTTTCTCGAAATTATTTTTAGCACGTGTGCGGAACTGCGTATTCAATTCGATATATGAACGCAACCAGGGGGATTGAGTGAATTTCAAAATGATGTGTATTTTCGTTACTTGAAGTCCATGACGCAGAAACTGCTGTAAATAACGATAGTGCATCACGTAACGCTTCTTATCACATACGGTTGCGAGCAATTTCTCTTCGCACTTGCCAGGTGGTTTCTCGCGTGTCGGACAAAACGGAAGATCACTGTGCGAATCATGCAAACGTTGCGGATATTCGAGATCAACTTCGAGAACGTAGCCTACAGGCGAATCTAGCGCTATGGATAATACGTCAAAATTCGACGTGTCGTTGATCCATTGAATATGAGCATAAGGCAAAGGTTGGCACAATGCCCATCCATACAAGTGGTTCACATTGAAGTTCATCAGGTATGATGATGATTTCGATGGATCGTACGATTGCATGTACTTGTTCCTTGCATGTGCATATCTGTTTGAACAATGGCTTAAAACTCCGCGTATACCTCGCTCGATGAATAAAATCATGTCGATGTCAGTTAATAATTCAAACGTAATGTGCGTATATTTAAACATGGCGTCCCGAGTATATCCGGGAAAACTGTAATAATACGCCGGATCGAGCCCATAACTTTTAATACATGCATCACGAAAATTTTCAAAAATATCTGCTAATAACAAGACATCTGTCTTTAAATACAAATCGCTATATTGACCAAGCGTTTGAATGGAAAACCGCTGCTAGACACTCTCAGCGTGAATGTACTCGCACGCGCTGATCGTTTCCTCGGTCAGAGAACTGTAAAATGAGTCGCGCGGCGGCAAACGCGTGTCTTCCAATCTGCTGACATGGTCAACGTATTCGTACGGGAAGATACCTTTTCGTGTTAATAATGTAAAGTCATGTATCGGTAGGCCATCAAGTTGCGAGCGCAAAATTTTCAGTTTGTCCGTCGTTAAAAATTATGCCAATTTCTGAAAACTTGTGGTAATAAAATTATATGAATTGATGAAACGTAATTGAATTTGGTTTTTTGTTTCTTCGGTGGTTGCTTGGACAGTTTTCGTAAACGAAATCCATTTTTCTTTTGTTATTGGAAGCACGTAAGTTTTCCCTTCGAACGTGGTGGCTACTTCCTTAATTATAAAATGTGCATTATAACCAGACAAATTGTGAAAAACTACTGGAATGAAAAAAGATTGTTTGAATTTTAGATTGCAATTCGAATGGGCAGGGCTTCTATAACGCCCAGTCAAATGACAATGATCGCGAACTCGTGTATCGGTTTGTACAAAATCTTTTTCACATACGTGACAATTAATCGTGGTCCGAAATTTAAGCTCCTCGTCGGATCTTAAGGGGTAAGGCCACTGTAAATTTTTTGAAAAATCGATTTTTTTTTATTGGCTTAAGAAATAGTTTAAACCCTCTAGAATAAGAAAAAAAAGGTCCTGTGCGAAAAAAAATTTGTTGTCCTTAGGAAATGAAGGTCGCCGCCAAGCGTGTCAAAACTTGCTCCGAAACGACTGCAATTATATCGGAGATGGCGATTCCAAAACTTTCAAAGGCATCGTGGGTTCGAAGCCTTATGAAAATGTTGATGTTAAAAAAAAAGAGTGCATAGATCACGTGCAAAAAAGAATGGGCACTCGATTGAGAAACTTAAAAAAAGGAACAAAAGGTCTCGGGGGAAGAGGGAAACTCACTGCCAAATTGATTGACGAACTAAGCATTTATTACGGCTTAGCAATCCGTCGAAATTCCGATTCCATCAAAAATATGAAAAATGAGATCTGGGCAACCCTTTTTCACAAAATGTCAACGGATGAAAAGCCTCAGCACGAAAAATGTTCGGAGAATTGGTGCAGTTGGAAGAAAGCGAAAGCAGAAAATGCCTTGGATGCGTATCATCACAATCAGCCAATGAGTGAGGAGGTTATCAAGCCATCAAACCCATCTACATGGAATTGAGCCGGGACGAGTTGCTGGAGCGTTGCTTGGGGGCCTATACTCAAAACAATAACGAAAGTTTCAACGCTACCGTTTCGAGTTTGGCCCCCAAATCATCCTCAAGCGGAAAAACTGTACTAGATATTGCGACGGATATCGCTGTTTGCATATTCAATGGCGGCCTTACCAACGTCTTGCAAATATTCAAGATGTTGGAGGTGGAAATTGGTGTACAGTTATATAATTTCTGCATCGAAGCCGACGCCAAACGCATCACGCACGCGGAGACATCTCTGAGCGACGCGGCCAAAAGTGCGCGCGCGCTCCAAAAATCAACCAGGAAAGACGAAGAAGACGAAAATTTGGCTATCGAAGGACAAATGTATGGTGCTGGGATTGCAGACTAACGGGAAAAAACTTTTTAACTTCTTTTTTTAATTTTTTCCAATAAAAAACTATTCGCAAAACTTTAAACGCGTTTTTCTCGAAACATGGTTTTTCAAAATGGCACGCAGCATAACTCGAACAATTTTCATTTTTTTTACTTGAAATTTTAACCAGATGTGAACATTTACATTATCTTGAGAATGTCGATCGGAATTTTCAAGAACTTTATTTATTGATTTTTTATTAACAAAAAACTTGCCGTTTTTTTCGTCAAAAATCAATTTTTTTTTCAAACGCACGCCAAATCCACAAAAATTGATACTTTTTAAAATCCGATCGACATTCTCTAGCTATAGCCCTCTAGATTAATGGTTTTTTTTTTTGTTCTAGATTCAAAAGTGCACCAGTGGTGCTGCGTGCCGCGGAGCCCTGGAAGCAAAACATGTCCCGAGAAGATAGCTGTGGAACCGCCATTTTGTTTTTTTTTTACTGTAAAAAAATTTTATAATAAAGTTTAATGTATGCCCGATAACACCATTAAAAGTTTTTTTTCAAATACCTTCAATTTCGGGAGCAAAAAATTAGTGAAAAAACCTTTTTTTTTGGGCCGTTACAGTGGCCTTACTCGTTAACTGGACCATGGGGTTATTTGAAGATAAAATATCTTTCACATGCAAAGCTGCACTTTTAATTCTTCGACGAACCATGCGATGCAATCGCTACTACGGTGCGATTCACATCTGCATAATGATTGATCATATGAACATTGTATGTAGTATGCGATACTAGAAACCTCGTTGTGTTGGTACATGTTTCGTTCATCCATTTTCGCAAGAACGCACTCAAGATCGGCGTATATTACGAATGGAAGTCGCTCCTTATGATTGAAGTTTCTAAAAGTGAGCCACTTGTTGGCATCGTTCGGTAGACGGACAGCACAGTCGTTAATCTGGCCACAGTCCACAGCGTGCGCTTGCAATTTTTGCTCCGAATGAAAGTAGTGTAGACATCTGCGAAATCAAAAATAACTTCAGGTTCGATGCAATTGCTTTGATGTATTAAATTACATCAAATCTACATACCTATCACAGATATATTTCTGTCCAGTGTGCTTACTCAACTGTGAGCTGACGAGCCTTGATAAATTCTTGATCCACGCAAAATGTCCAACGATGTTTTGCTGCAGATCTTCCACGTAGAGCAAATTGACGTGCTTTTCTCTCTTTTGCTCACTCACGCGAATTGGAAGGGCACTATCGGTCTCAATGGTATATACATTGATTGAAATGTCATTATGAATTAAATTTTTTTTTTTTTATTCAGAGTCACTGGAAACTCAATGTCTTGAAGATTTAGCACTGTCGAGTATTGTGGGTATGAAGATTCACGCCCACTGTCACATTCGGCTGGGTGAAGAGCAGCTATTACTGACCATGCGAAACACGCTTGATCGCGCGATTTCATATTAACAACCGCTCTTTTCAGCATTACCGACCGCGATAAAAGTATGTGGCATCCCGCGCGCATCGGGTTATATTTATTTGTATTTATAGTCAAGTTATATATGCGCGACAATGCCCACCCGCTGTCGCGTTCCTGAAACTCTTCGAGTGATGTCGTAATGGGCTCAATAACTCTTTGATCGTACCACTTGCGTGAATCAGACGTATTAAAAAGTTCATAGTTTTTCATATTAATGCTTTTATTTGCACGCCTTGGCCACACCAAATAAAACGAAAAATCACTGAAAAAAGAAGACTCAGGAGGCGGTGGCAGCTGAGCAGAAACCCTATTGATGAAAAAGAATTTAACAAAGCAGCTCGAGAACTCAAAAAACTAATCCACGAACACAATAATCGCAATATTGAAGGCTACTTAGCAAACTTAACCAATACGAAAAGTACAGACTACTCTCTGTGGAAAGCAACTAAACGAATCAATAACACGCGAAATTATAATCCACCCATCAAGAAAAACAACGGGGGATGGGCGAAAAGCGATACTGAAAAAGCGAAGATATTTGCAGAACATCTTACTCAAGTCTTCACTCCTCTCAGTACGCAGGAAAACGACGCAAATACACTTAACTTTTTAGAATGTCCACTTCCTATGGAACTACCGATCGGACACATTTCCCCTGCGGAAATTGGAATCACAATACGTGAAAACGTAAATGCAAAAAAATGTTCTGGCTACGACCTAATTACCGGATTAATCCTCAAAAAACTACCACGAAAAGGAATAGTGTTTCTCCCCAATTTATTGAATGCCATCATACGCCTATCACACATACCCAGCCAGTGGAAAGTTGCACAAATAATTATGATCCCAAAACCTGGAAAACCACCAAACTCAGTCACATCCTATAGACCCATAAGCATCTTGCCCATTATATCCACATTATTCGAAAAACTGCTTTTGGCATGAATGAAAAACACCATTATCGCACAAGGACTAATTCCTGAACACCAATTTGGGTTTAGGCCTAAACATTCAACGGTGGAACAAGTGAACAGGGTATTCAACGTTATAGCCAATGCAGTCGAGAAAAAAAGTACCGTTCTGCGGTCTTCCTGGACATTGAACAAGCCTTCGACAATGTGTGGCACAATGGTTTGCTGTACAAAATAAAAATGTTACTACCACAGTTTTACTTACTACTAAAATCATATTTGCACGATCGAAAATTCCAAGTGAGATATGGCACTGAATACTCTGAATTCTTCCCCATTAACTCGGGAGTTCCTCAAGGAAGTGTGCTACGCCCGGTTCTCTAGACACTCTTCACATCTGACCTCCCTGAGGGACAAGATACCACCACAGCCCCGTTCGCCGACGACACCGCCTCACTGTCGATGCACAAAAATCCGGATACAGCCTCAAGAACACTCCAAAATGAACTGAATAACATTGAAAATTGGCTGAAAAGATGGAACATTAAAGCCAGCGTTGCGAAATCGGTTCATATTGTTTTCACAATGAAAAAAAGTAATTGCTCTGCAGTCAAACTGAACGGTCAACTCCTTCCACGAGTTGAAGAGGTAAAATACCTCGGCATGCATCTTGATAAAAGATTAACCTTGCCAAGCCACATAAAAAAGAAAAGGAAAGAACTTGACCTAAAACTAAAAAAGATGCACTGGCTAATATGCAGGAAATCCAAGCTATCGTTGTACAACAAGCTCATGGTATATAAAACCGTACTCAAACCAATTTCGACATATGGAATCCAACTGTGGGGAACTGCCAGCAACTCCAATATTGAAATCCTACAAAGATTTCAATCCAAAACGCTCAGAACGATAACGAATGCTCCCTGGTACATTTCCAACGCCACGCTCCACAAAGACCTCGGAATTGACACAGTCAGAAGTGCAGCCAAAAAACTAAGCACTAGCTACGAAACGCGTCTCGACCAACATCCGAACCAGCTAGCAACGCAGCTCCTCGACAGAAATTGCATCTCACGTAGGCTAAAGAAATACAAACCGCTAGACCTTCGGCAACGATTCGACGATTAAAAAACAAAAAGGAACAAAAGGATCCAGCGTACATCGATGGATGCAGCTGCTACCTTAACTTACTTTGTATTATAATCGCCCCAACGAAATTATTTATTTTTATGCAACATAACAGCTGATAATTATAAATAAATGAAAAAAAAAAAAATTTGCACCCTTGTCACCCGCCACAAATTCGCCGCTAAAAGCGGTATTAATTTTCACACTACCGTAATTATCGATAATGGTTTGCACGCGTGAAAGTACGATATCACTAGCGTCTTTGAGGAATTGTGCAGGTTCGATGTGATCGCGATTTATCACTACACCAGTCAAGATACGACTCTCGAATGCCGTATCAATTTCGCGCCAGATAAATCCGTGATTGTCATGTCCAGCACCCGTGTGTATGAAATGCTGACGCACCGAATTCTTGAAGCCTTCATTTCATTTTGGCCTTGAGATGACACATGACGCTGAATCGACAGTCTTACAATGCCTTTTACCTATATATGTTGGTATAATGGTTTCTTCCAATGTGCAGAACCTGTTCTAAAATTTTCGAATTATTTTCACATCTCCAGCATAAAATATTAAATTATATTCGTGAAACGTTCGAACACGCTGGTGAATAGCTCGAGAGACGTTCAAGAAACATTTGAACACGTTCGTGAGACGTTCGAAGCCATTCGTGAGATATTCGAAGGCGTTCAATAGATGTTCGAAGATATTCAATAGATATTCGAGGAGGTTCGTGGCGATTGGGGTTGTTTGGGATTTCACCACAGCAATCCCAACTGCTTTAATCGTCGAAGGGCTAAAGTTAAATGTATATGTCTTTATGTATGCAGAAGAGTCGCTCTATGTCACATGCATGCGATCCGATCGCTCATTCTCGCTCTCTCTCATGCATACGTGTAATCCGAGCGCTTCGTATCTGACACGCTGAGAGCAAAAATGAGTCAAAAAAATAATACGAGCAAAAGCTAGATAGAAATAGTTGAGCCCAAAAACGGAACAACTGTGGTTCAGGGCAATAGTGGTATAGAAAAAAACTGCGAGCAAAAATGAGTTAGCTATTCAGCTCGTTTTTGCCCGCACCGAAAACTTAACTCGTTTTTACGCGCAGTGAAAATTTGACTTATGTGTGCTCGCGGTAGAAACTTAACACGTTTTTGCTCTGAGTGAAAATTTGAATCGTTTTCCATCTCAGTGTTATTGTGTGTTTGATTCTGTATCGAGGTTTCTTTCACGCAGTGTTATGAAACTCGTGTTCAATCCTGCCAACTCCGAGGCCCTCTTCAGTAAATTACTTGCGTAGTTCAACTGTTTTGACTTAGCTCATTTTCACGTGAAAAAATGAGTAGTGAGAACCCAAACGAGCGGTTCAACGTCTGATTACTTCAGCGTTGTATTTTCATATGAGTCTTTATGGATAGTGGTGCAATGGAATCAGGTAAGGATTATATGGAGACTTGAATTACTGATATTCGTACGACAATAGAGAATACGCGAAATTATATGAGAACTTGTGAGGTCAAATAATGTTGTCATTCCAGCAGCACACAACAAAGATTGTGAATCTGACCCTTCAGATTCTGACGCAGAACATGACGATGTTGATTTAGAAGATAGTGAAGGTGACATTTTTTACCTTTTCAAGTAATTTTCTATAAAATTACCTTCAATAATTGTTATCTTCTGTAACATTACCAATTAAGTATCTATCCTTCGGTTTCCAGATTTGTTACCACCTATTACAAGGCTCTCTCGAAAGCGGAAGAGACAACCCAATTTACATAAGAAAAATATATCGAAAGAAGATGTCGAACGTGGTCGTGAGCACATAACAGCTAAAGGAAAAATTGTACCAGCAAAAATATTTGAAGGAATAACCGTCTGCAAATGTGAACCTTACTGTTCGACAAAAATCGACCTCGCTCGGCAGAAAGAAATATTTTCTACCTATTATGATTTATCCACCCATATGCAGAAGACATTATTAATTCGTTCATCAGTAAAGAAAACGCCTGTGGCTCCGAGAAAGATAAATTTTTGCCAATTATTCCACAAAAGAAAAGGGAATGTAATTTCCATTATTATCTTAACGACAGTAACGGAATCGAACATAAAGTATGTCGGTCATTTTTACTGGGATGGTATAAAATTACTCCATCCACGATGAACAGAGCGGTACAATCGGCAACGACTAATCCGAGCGGATCAGAAACACGAGGCAAAGCACCGTCAGCAAATCGTACAAGTGTAGCTGCTGGAAATGGCGTGAAAAATTTCATTAACAGATTCCCTAAATATGTGTCACACTACGGCCGATCAGCAACGCAAAAACAATACCTCCATTCGAATCTCAATTTAGTAACCATGTACCGAATGTACAAAGAAGAAAGCGATAGCAACAACAACAATGCAGTACCTGAAAATATTTTCCGCGAAATTTTTAATTTTGAGTTCAATTTAAGCTTCAAAAAAGGCACACTGACACGTGCAAGATATGCGACTCCATCAAGACAAACGTGGACAACAAAGATTTGCCTGACAACGAGAGAAAAAAGTTTGAAAAGATGAAAGCAGAACATGAGGCTGTGAGAGAACGAATTGCCGAAGAGTTTAAACAGGATGTTACAAATAATTCATCGGAGGAAACAGCGGTTGTAACTTTTGACCTTCAAAAGGTGTTGGAAACGCCATCATTGACGACGAACATCGCCTTTTACAAACGTCAACTTGCGACGTACAACTTATGCGTTTATGATGAGCTTAAAAAAAAAGGTGCGCATACAAAGATGTAAACATTAAAAAATTGTCTGTCGCAGAAAAAAATTGAAAAGTGAAAGCTAATTTTCATTCTATTTCAGCCTATATGTACGTCTGGTCGGAAAATGTTGCCGGTAGAGGAGCACAAGAAATTGCATCATGTTTACGGAAGCACCTGCTGAATTCTCTGCCAGATCGTATTGAACATCTCATTTTGTACTCGGATTCGTGTGCGGGGCAAAATCGTAACATAAAAATGACGCTTATGTTGAAGCATTACTTGGCCTCTAGTGAAATCGATTTAATCGAGCAGAAGTTCTTTCTATCCGGTCATAGCTACAATAGCTGCGATAGAAATTTTGGCCTGATTGAGAAAGAGCGTAAAATGCATGAAATTGTCAACACTCCCGCTCACTGGATCGAAATAATAAAAAAAACGACGAAAAAAGAACCCACTTCTGGAGTTACGAAAATGGAGTCCAACGATTTCTTCACGTCCCAAGAATTGCAAAAATTAATCGTGAACAGAAAAGTGGACGAAAAAAAAAAAACAAAATCAACTGGTTGAAAACCAGAACGATCAAGCTTGATAAAGAACAACCCTTTCACTTGTACATGGTCTATGATGATAGGTTGCTGAGAAGAGTTGACATTAGCAAGAAAAACGTCTCAGAAGAACAATTCACCCAAATGCAACTCTCAATTTTTTATCCGAATGGAAACACCATAACTAAAGCAAAGTACGACGACCTAATGCAATTGGTTAAATTTATTGATTTAAAATACAGGCCTTTCTATCAACAACTAAGATGTAATGTGGAACCAAATGATTACGATTTTGCGAGCGGCGACAGCGAAGACGAATAAGAACGATTGCAAAAAATTGTATCTAAAAAAGTATTGTTAATAAATTAGAAAGATTTTTCTCAATCCTTACGTTATTTTATTCACAAAATTTATAATCAAATTTTTCCTAATTATTTTGTTGTTCGAAATATTGTACAAAAATAATCGACTCATTGGTCGCGCCGGAACCGTCTGAATAAAATTTAAACTGCCCCACTTAGGAAAAAATTTAATCATATGTGGAAATAATAGTGCATGAAAAAAAATCGATACAGGATCAAACCATAATAACACTGATGCGAAAACCCGAAAACTATTCAAATGTTCGTTCCGAGCAAAAACGTGACAAGTTTCCACAGCCACTTAACATCAATCAAATTTTTGCTGCGCGCAAAAGCGAGTCATGTTTTCGCTGCGAGCAAAAACGAGTTAAAGAATTGACTCATTTTTGCTCGCAGTTTTTTGTTATATCACTTTTGCTCTGAACTACAGTTGTTCCATTTTTACTCTGAGATTAATGATATATCCCATTTTTGCGCTGAAGAACAGTGTGTCTCCCTTTTGCTTGCAATGTTTTTTCGACCTACTTTTGCTCTCAGCGTGTCATCTCTCAGCGACACGGGTCAACCAACTTGAACCCACCGCTCCAACGACTTCCCGCTCCCCGCGTGCTGTCCCATGTCCGCCGAGTGACTCGCTATGGAGAAGCCGTATTCTCGGCCTCTCCTCTTAGTGCGGATATTCGTACCTGCTATACAACGCTCACATAAATATATGACATAAAAATAAATCAAATAATAATAAAATAAAACATTAAATTAAAAAGAGAAAAAATAAATAACCTATCAATAATCAATCGATACCCCCCCCCCCTTCCAATTAATAATCAATCGATACCCGCCTCCAGCGCCAACGATTTCCCCCTCTCCGCGTAACGTCACCGCCCCCTCCGATTCCCCCTCCTCGCGTAAACCCCCCGCCCCGCTCAGAGGACCGACGTTAGAACTCTTATAGGTATACTACTCAAGTAGGCGGGAAGCGGGTGAAATATCGATTTTCCGTTCTGCATGTCAAAGAAAGTCGTTTTTTCTTTCTAAGTTGAATCGTGTATTATCACCTTTCACAGGCATGTTTGCAAAATTTCAGAGCTCTAAGTAATCGGAAAGTGGGTGAAATATCGATTTTCTGTTTTGCATCTCACACGAAGTCAAGTTAAATTAAAGCTTGTGAATACGGTTGTAAATAAGAAAATATAAGCAATTTATTTGTATTCGTATAATACATGTTTATCCATTGAAACGTTTGAGAGTTTCACGACATTTTTCCTCCTCGTGTCTGGAGCGAAAAATGCGGTTGTTGTGGAAAGGAGAAGGTGATTGGGGTTTTCCGAGTGATCCTCCGTGTGAGATAGAGCAGGGAGAGTTGCGTGTTCTTTTGCCACGCGGGAAGGGGAATTGGTTTGTTATTTGGAGAGGGATGCCTCAGCCCGCTGGCGTACTGCGTCAATGACGTGAGCCTTGCAGCTTCATCATCGGCATTCGTGGTGGAGATGAAGTTGCAGCCAGGCTCCGGTTATTTGGGTTGGTGAGGATGGAGATTCGACCACAAACACTTTTTTGTTAGTACCGGAAGGATGGAGATATGTTTTTTTAACGGTTAGAGACTGAACATTAGGTTGACCGCGGATCGCGAAGGATAGGAGCGCATGACAAGCGAGGAGCCCGCGACGCGGGAGTTGCTGGATATTCCGTGCTCTCTTGCTCTCTCTCGCTCTCTCTCTCTCTCTCTCTCTCTCTCTCTCTCTCTCTCCCTCTCTCTCTCTCTCTCGTGTCCCTACGCGTGCGACGGGCTCTGCGATCCGTTCGGAAATAATAAATTCCGAGAGATTCACGACGAAGTCGGGTAAAAAAGAAGAATATTCTTTGTCGTTTTGGCGGGACTCGCAGTCGAGGCGAGTTTAACCTCCTGGGTGCCAAACCGGGAGAATTAAGGCTAGTTAAGCTAGCGGAAAGAGAATTTCCTTCTTCTCTTCAGGGGCACGGCAGGATTCGTCGATGAGACGAGCTAACCTCCGGGGTGCCGGAGGTTAGCTTGTCTCGGATAACCGTCTCGGGTAACCGTCATCGGGTTACGGCTAGAGCAGCTAGCGGAAAGAGAATTTCTCTATTCTCTTTAAGGGGGGCGGCGGGACTCGCCGATGAGGCGAGATAGCCTCCTGGTTGCCAAGCCGGGAGGATTAAAGAAGCTTGCTTTGCCCCAAATTCTCCCAAGCCCCTTGGTTGGAAGGAAGAGTCGTTGAAAACGGGCTCTCTGGTGATACCCGGGACTCTAAAGAGGGTAGGGTCTTCCTCTCCCTGAACCCTTTGGGGAGGAAATTCCAGGAGTCTGGAGGCCTTCGGAGTTCGTTGTTTCAAGCGCCTCGTTATCGAATTCTGACCCCTGGGCCACAGTTGTTAGCGTGTAATGTTACGATTTCCCTCCCGTTCCCGTCTTGACCACCTCGCGGCCCCTTCTTCCCACAGTCGGACTTCCAGTGCAATACTGGGGCTTCCTGTGGTTAGAAGGTCCCTAACTAGGACTCAGGAAGAATTTATGTTGGAGCCATGGCTCGCGGAGCAGCGCTCCGCCGTAAGAAATCCTCAAGGTGAGGAACCGATGTGTTCATTAATTTATTGATTGGCAAATTAAAACGCCGAGGTGGCCGCGTTCGCCCTTAAATACCCTCAGCCAGGATAGGGTAAGTTCCCCCTTCATGGTCGGCTTGGGTGCTCGGCAGGGGCGCCTTCTCGGTGGGGTCGTCTCGGGAGCGGGGGTCGTCGTAGTCCACCGGGAATTGTTAATAATTGCGGGAGAGCTATGACCGTAGCGATATGGGAGGAAGGATCGCAGGATCCAGCAAGAGGTACGAATACTCTGCGAAGGAGGGTCTGTGCTCGAGGCGTCGACCGTCGCGGAGACCGGCCCGCGGCCGAGCAGCGCGCGTAGCTCCAGTGGGCGTGCCCCATCGGTCATGGGCGGGTCGCCCGCGAGGCGGTGCTTGTAGCGCGGCGGCTACCTCCCGGCTCGCGCCACGATGGCTCAAGCGTCTTAATGGCCTACTTAATGGCCTAGGTGTTACCTCCTTCGTGGTTTTGTACCCCGGGGATCCTTGCCTCCCAAGGTGTCCCGTTACACCATATAAACGTATTTACAGCGAGTGTTACGTACCAGATGATTAAGTTTATTTTATTTTATTTCTAAAACGAGAAAGGCTATTGTCCTATTCGGCTAAGATAATGATTTTGAAAATCGTCAGTCGAGCTTTGGCGTAGCCAGTATTTTTTCTCGGAGGAAGGGCGCTATAGCCGGTCTGACGAAAAAAATGGTTTCGTTGCCGATCATCTTTTTCTTTAAATAACATTTACATAATAGCCGATAATGGCAGAGTACATGTAAAATATGCAGCTAGAATCACACATTCGTGTGAACATGAAAAAGTGCACAACCGTTCACAATCATTGTATGTAAAATAAAATTTACAAAGTCGACAATCACGTAACACACATACAATATAACGCTTCAATCACACGTTCAGGCTAACATTAATAATATCAAACTCGTGCGATACCTTAAAAAATAATCATCCATTTTTTTATGATCGTTCAATCCAATTACCAGGCTTTCACATTTACTTCCATTAGGTACTCAATTAAACGAGCCTTCTGGTTTTTTCGGCAAATTCGCCCAAAACTTTTTTGGTCGGAATTTATTTTTAACAAAGTTACAAATTATCTATGTTGAGCAGTGATATAATGGAAAATCGTTCCTGAAGCGTTGTGCTTCTCAGCGACGTTAACGTGACTATAAAATACGCTTAGCACATGAAAAATGAGTCTCAACATATTTTATGGATTAATCGTATTATATTCATGTTAACAGATGTCGCGTCTAATCTAACAATTTTCTAAGTACCTTCCCTGGCAAGATGGGACAACAGTCCTAAGGCCTTCTCATTTTATAAAAAAAAATGTTAACAATTTTTATGTTGTGTCGAGATTGAATAATGTCGAAAGGTCTCGTTGTCGCTCTCCGTACAGGAAGACGGTTTCATCCCCAAACTTCGCTCCATCCGAGGCATAAAGTATGGCTTCCAATAGAATTTGCTGCGCTGAGTGCACGTAAGTGGATAAATCTTGAGATAGGCGTTGAACAACATAACCGAGCAAAGTCCTCGATGCAGGTCTGATACTGGATTTTTCACCGATGAATAATATTTAAGGGAAAACCATTGTCAAGCTTTGCGTCAGTAAAATCTACAGAGCCGGATGCATTTGCTACAAAAAAACGTCACCGTCTATGAGAAGACTCTGTTCGGAAAGTGTTGAGGGGATGCTCATTAAACGTTAAAGGAACGAGGTTAATCCTAATTAGATCCAAACGACGTGAATTCACGAATTCCGGACTTACGAACACACGAATTGGTGATGACCTCAGGTTAAGTTCTCAGAGCACATAAAACTATACATGACCGTCTGTCTGCAAATTTCGTAATTTTTGGCATAAGCAAATGGAAGGCATAAGCACATTCTTGAATATGTTTAACTTCCTCTAATCAATTTGCGTACTTTCCTCTGTCTCTGTTTCTCTGACGGACTCCACGCGAGCGCCACGGCTAATAAAACGCAGTGAACCTTTGTTACATAAACTTTTGGCCCTCAAAAGACCGGTTTGTTTTTATTTTTCCTGTGCGCTCCAATAACCATGTTTGGTAATTCGAGCTGTCAAAATGACTCTCTTAGTATATTACGATATATATACCGGGTGGCCCATTTTAATCTTACACCTGATTTTTCTCGGAAAATATTGCTCGCATCAAATATGGTGTATAACGAAAGTTTTAGGGGTTAAAGGGGGACGTTTGAAAAAAAAATTTGGTCGATCCAAAATTCAAAATGGCGGCGTTAAAATGGACGACACTTTTTTCGAATGGGAACATACCTTTTTTAACACCAAAAAATTTGTCAGCTCAAAAACCAACAACTTATGTTGAATTTTTTTTTTGATAAAGTTCATAATTTTCAAGTTGGAACATCATTTTTAACTTTTGTTGAATATGTATTCCTCAGAGGAACGGGGTCCTTCCGCTTTTACCATCGCCTTCTTTGTCCTGCCATTCCTTCCGGCATTCACAATACTCCCAGAGTTCCCTACATTCCTTCCAGAGTTCCCCCCGAGAGTGTTGACCGCAGCCACTATTTTCTAATGCACTACTGTACCGCATTTGCACGAGGGCCTAAGGAAACTGCGGAATGGGCATTACGCGAAATAAGCGACGTTCCACGGGCGTACTACTGACGCGATTGTACGCCGCAAGAATGACGTCGACGTCGTCGAGGTCACGAGCCCGCCGGCTCATCGTCATGTCCTTACGCTCATGCTGCGAACCGTAACACTCCGTGACATTCAGTCCTGGAGACCAGCGTGCGAGCTCATTTATCCAATTTTCGGCAAATAGTTCGTACAATTTTCACTATTTTTTCATAAATAAAATGGATCGGATTTTTCTGTAAGATGCAAAACGGAAAATCGATTTTTCACCCACTTCCCAACTACTTCCAAGTAGTTGGAAAATCGGTGAGAAATCGATAAAAAATCGGTGAGGTGGGTGCAAAATCGGTGACGTGGGTGCAATATCGGTGAAAAATCTTTTTAGAGCTCTAGCTCTGTAATTTTGCAAACATGCATCTAAGAGGTGACAATGCACGATACAACTGTTTAAAAAAATTCCACAAAATTTTCAACTATTCATGTAAAATAACAATGAGCCATATCGAAACATTCATATAAAATCTCACTAACACATACTAACAAATTCGTTAATATGTGTTACATCTTGCATTTAATATTATAAGATATCCCCTAAAAGGATTTTTGGCGACAGGCCATAATTTTCGAGATATCGAGTTTTGAAAGTAATTTTTTTCATCGCGCGCATACTTATATCTATAGCTGATAGGCTCGGCTATGGCTATACCTATATTTCGTATCGCACTCTCCGCTTTGTGCGGATTATCGTCTAGTGCACCCCCCCTCCGCGCCGCCGCCAAATCCAGCCGCACTGTCGTTTTTGGTGCAGGGGGCTGACACTGGGATAAATTCTCTTAACAGTAACGTGTCCCCGTTATTGTCGGCACGTAACTATCCCACCATGCGGCGCTAGTAATCACCCGCATGACCCCCACTCCGCAAAGCACCTCTCCGTATTATTTCGTCATCTTTTTCGTCGCGTGAACCAAGCGAATATTTCTTTTCGTTTTCTCAATCTGTCATTGTTCTCGAATAAAAAAATCGTAGTATGGTATTACAAAGTGATAAAATAATAAACAATTTTAGTGGAGCGATAAAATAAAAAACAATTTTTGTGGTCTCATATGTTCTCATATTTGAGAACAAATGTGCTCATATTTGAGAATGCCTGAGTGCGTGGTGCTTTGTTGCACGTTAGGTTATCAATCAAACAAGGAAAAAACGCATTTTTTCAGTGTACCGAAAAATCCAGAAGCCCTCGAATTATGGAGAATCTGGTGAATCAGTGTGCGACAAACATTTTCGAAAAAAAGAAATGTGGAAACGGGAACTGCGAGGCCCCAACGGTGCTGTAATTGGTGTGGTGAGTAGTATAATTGAGATGAAAATGATTTTTTTAGTCACACATTTTCAATTATAATGCTTTTCATTTTCTTATAATTTATTATAATTTTATTATTATTATTATTATATTATGTTAATATAAAATATTTGTTATAATTGCCAGTCACCGTGCAACATCCCTCGGTTGGTGAAAGGTTCGACGCCATCGATATTTGCTCGGATGGAATGTGCGACGGAGCTCGGATCATCGGTCGTACTGGAAAATGTGCTATATCCGGCAAGAGATTCTGCAGAAGCCATGGATTGCAGCAACATTCAATCGTTCGACGCTGTCCCTGAAATATCTGAGAGTGAAGAGAAACGAAACCTGTAGCCTGTACCAGCGCTGTGCCAACGGAGAGCACTGTGCCAACGGCGAGCGCTGTGCCAACGGAGAGTGCTGTGCCAACAGAGTCGCATGGTGAAAATTCTCATGAACCGATGGTGCCACTTACAATCGAAGAATTGATCGAATTAAATCAATCGCCAGTACCTGGATGGGCTAAACGAAACATAAGGCGTGACGATGTGATCAGTGTAGTCTTTAGTAAAGCAGAGTTACGTAGAGACAGTGATGTGTATAACTATGAAAAGATCTCTTTCCCGTGTATAGAACACGCCGATAATGTTCTTTTACACATAATACAGTATTACGTATTCATGCGAGTGCAGGAATATTCTGCACATCTCAACGCAGAACAAAAAAACAATCTCGACAGGAAAAAAATCGCAAAACA
The DNA here is from genome assembly GCA_951751655.1 of Ophion costatus. NCBI lineage: Eukaryota > Metazoa > Arthropoda > Insecta > Hymenoptera > Ichneumonidae > Ophion > Ophion costatus. The sequence goes on along the minus strand of OX632358.1, from coordinate 11,422,557 downwards.
TAGAACAACGTGACTAATCCATTATTTAAAAAATAGTAATGTTATCTGTTTATTTCGTTCAATAAATATTTTTATATTACATCATATTGCAACAAGTGTAAATATTGCATTCCTTCCCATATACACATATACTGTTAAATTCTAATCAAAACACTGAATTATCCAGAAGCGTCGAATGCAAATTATGCAAACGCTGCGCGACTGATGTGGGGTCATGCAGGTGACTACTAGCGGCGCATGGTGGGTTATTTTACGTGGCGACAATAACGGGGACACGATAGACCCAGCAGTGCCAGGGGGCTGTTTTGGTATAACGCTGGTATTTTGTTTTCACGTTTGATGGAGAATTTATTGGTACCCAAATAAACCCAATTCGGATATGTGAAATCTTCGGGTGCGTAGAACTCTTGGGTGGGCGCAGGGCACCTCGAATGGGTGTGTGGAATCGTCGGTTGCGTAAAACACTTGGGTGGGCACAGGGCACCTCGGATGGGTGCATGGAATCGTGGGGTGCCGAAACCCAAACGAACCCAAACAAACTTGGATATGTCGAAACGTGAGGTGCGTAGAACACTGGGGTGTGCGTAGGGCAGGGATGGGCGTGTGGAATCGTGGGGTTCGTAGAACACCGCGGTGGCTACAGAGCACCTCTTCCATTTTTTATTTATTTTTCTCATTTTTCGTTTATTGTTTTTGGTTGCTTTATTCGATTTTTTTTCGTTTTTCCTTAAATTTATTTGCTTTTTTCGTGTTTTTCTTTCATTTTTTTTTGGTGTTTAGTTTTTTTTTGTTATTCTATAATTTTCAATTCGTATCATCCGTATTTTTTCATAATGGTATCATCACAGTACCGCACCGACCGTGGAAGCGATGGAGAGAGGATTTCGTCGCGATGAAAAAAAAAAATACAAAGCGAAAGTTGGAGTCCCGAGCGCAGGCACCAATACAAAGTGTCCATAAAAATGAGAATTCGCTATATGAGGTTCAATACCATCAGCACACCAGCCGTGGAAACGCTGGAGAGGGGCTTTCTCCAAACAAACTCGACGAAGATCCAGACAAAGCATAGGACGCTAGTAGTATGGGGGCTGCTATGGCGAGGCCCACTCCTCATCCCCACTCCTGCCCCCACTCCTCGGTAATCGAGGTGGTGCGGATGGAGTGGGGATTCCCCCCACGCCCCGGTATCGGGGTGTGGAGGGGGGATGGCCGGAGTGGAGGGTTCGCCATAGCGGCCCCTTTATTAACTTTATGAAAATTCATTTTTTTAGAAATAAATCTGTCTTACTCACCGAGGGCGTTGCTTTTCCTGGTGACGGTGAACTCCGAGGGTACACACACGCGCAAACACACACGCGCAAACACACACGCGCAAACACACACGCGCAAACACACACGCGCAAACACACACGCGCGCGCGCACACACACGAGCACAAGTGTCACGGCTCGTTCTCCCACCCCTCCGGCTCGAACGAGTCGTCGAACCCGTCGTCGGGCCACCCCGCATCGTAAAAAGCGACGGGTTCGGGCTCGTCGTTCAACGCCGCGATTAGCACCGTCGCGACGTCGATCCCGTTGTACATGTGCACGCCCGGGTTGGGGGTGCCGTATTCAGCCACAGCCACGACGACGCAGTTCTCCGCGAGCAGGTCCGAGACGATGGGGATGGTCTCAAGATGCGCGATCCCCGAAACCGTGCACTGAATGACGAGGCCCGCAACAAATGCGCAAAAGGGCGCGGGGGTATTCAGCGAGTCCACGTATACGTACCCGCTGTACCCCTCATCAACAAAAAAAACTTCGCTGTATCCCTCGGACTCGTACGACACTATGTTCCCGCGGAGTACGTCACAGCCGCCCGCGGGGATCATTATGCACGACGCTCCCGGCACAACATCGTCGAACGGGAGGCGTACGCCCGCCCGACGCTGCACGTAAAACGCGTACAGGGCTTCACATAACCACTCGTGCGTTTCGCCCGTCGCCACTGTGCGGATATATCCGGCCAAGCCGTCGACGCGGGAAACGCCGCACGCGAACGGCGCCACAGGGAGCTGCACTCGGGATACATTTTTCGCGAACACGGACTGGTGGAAAAGAAGATGAGACGCGCGCGACGGAGTCTGGAGCCACTGAAGCTGCCAGTCGTATGAAGGGCATCTTTTGCAGATTTTGACAGGTCGGCATAATTGCACGTGTGCGAGGTAGCCGATGCATCGTTCTACGATGACCTCACCCGACGGTGAGCGCGATCGGTCTACGATGAGCTCATCTGATGGCGAGCACGGAGTTTAGATAGCATAGATGCACGTGTGCAAGCTAAGCAATGCAGTTTAGCTTCGCTCCGCCATGAATTCATCCGCCAGTGAACTCACCGCAGGAGATCGCGAATTATGCTGATAACTGTCAAAATGTTTTGCGCAGCAGCCCGCAAGGAAGAAGCCGTATTCTCGGCCTCTCCTCTTTGTGCGGATATTCGTACCTGCTATAGAGCGCGCACACCGACGGGCACGAGCATACGTGTGGCGTGGCATCGGGCCGCTTGCTGGCACACACACACACGCGCCCTCGTAGCAGCCCGCAAGGGAGAAGCCGTATTCTCGGCCTCTCCACTTTGTGCGGATATTCGTACCTGCTATAGAGCGCGCACACCGATGGGCGCGAGCATACGTGGGTCGTGGCATCGGGTCAGTTGCTACTACATGCATGCGCCCGCATCGTGGCTCGCAATGGAAAAGCCGTAATCTCGGCCTCTCCTCTTCGTGCGGATTTTCGTACCAGCTATAGAGTGCGCACACCGACGTGCACGATCATCCGTGTGTGTGGCACCGGACCGCTTATTACTGCACACACGCAGGCGCGTTGCTCACTGCCGTATGCTTTTGAACATGAATAACAATTCAGAGATTGTTCCGAACCCCATAGATACTGTAATATAGGCTGAGAATTTTTCCTTTTTCCTTTCCCACGGTCGAACTCCGTCTTCTAATTTAATCACCTCCGCCTCCTTCACCGACATTCCAACGAAAACTCCTACACAAATATTAGAAGAGTCCTGACATTCCTCCCGCGTACCTTTTTTATTACCACCGCCCGAATGGAGCTGCATTCTTAGTATCGTCGGCCCTTCACCAAATCCGTGACTTCCACCCACCCGCGGTCCCGAATTCAATAGTCAAACACTGGTTTTCTGAATTCTCAGAAAACCATCTTCTAGCCCTATCGCTTGGGAAAAACGACGAAGAACGCCTCAAGCGTCACGTAGGCCCTCCCTTCCACTATTTTCAATTTCCCACGCTTCAGCCCTATAAGTTGCCTCCGCTCTAGGCTAAGTAGTCAGTAAGTCTCCAAATTCTGTACGACACCGAATCTCTGTCCGTCAGTCATTTGAATAATCGTGTCTCGAGTAGCTCAAATCTGTGTTTACCGAGTTGTTCCGTCCTACGACCGAGTTCTGAAGCGAGTCAGTCATTCCTTTCCTCATAAAAATCACAAAATTGTTCATCCGCCACATCACTATTGGTGCTAAGTGTGGGGTGTGCTGACTATCAACGCTGGGAACATAGGACCGATCGACGACACTCCGAGTCTATGGAGGATACACGTTTGGAACTGGATCCAAAAAAGGAATCGGTGAGTAAAGACTCATTTACTCGTTAACGCGAGCCACAAATTATAAACACCGATTCCGAAACTGACTCAGTGGATCAGACCGAAATGTCACTATCTAACGTGAACGCGGCTATCAAATCAGCGTTCGGTCGAATAAAAGACTCTGACTCACAAAGCGAAATAGAAGATAATGCTTCGCATATGACGCACGCATTACCGGAAGACTCTGTTGAAGAGCTAAAACCAAAAGGAGCTCTAGAACTAATCCGTGAATTCGATGGCAAATCCTTGGGCGTTGAAACCTTTATTACGTCGATTGAAGATGTTAGACCACAAGTGAGTCGATCAGATTATCTCCGCCGATTAATAATCACGAAACAGATAATCGGAGATGCGGCAAGAGAAATTCAAGAATATGAAACAATTACGTACGAACAAGTTTACGAGTGTTTACGGATCCTTTTTGGAAATTTGCAACCAGTTAGCGTTTGGAGAGACATAAGATCACGAATGTTCCAACAGAAAAATGAAAAGGTTTCAAAATTTACAAATAGATTTCTAGAAGTACAGAATCAACTTCTCTCCGTGTTAGCCAATTCAACCCCAGATGAAACACAAAGACGATTCATTGTAGAGTACGAACGCCAACAAGGGCTTGACCAATACCTGTTGGGATTGAAAAAGGAAATATCGACTGAAGTACGGGCTCAAAAACCGGAGAATGTTCGAATGGCAATAGCTCGGGCGCAAGCCCCAGAGGCATACGATTATACTAGGGAAATGATGACATGCAACCTAAACATTAGCGAAAAAAATACAGGTAGCTCAGAAGCCCGAAAACCATCCTATCATAAATCTTTCGGAACTCCCGCGCCGGCACCGTTCTCTACGTTAGCATGCGGATATTGCAACCGAATGGGTCACTCCGAGTGTGATTGTCGTAAAAAAAGCCTACGACTTACAAAAACCCAACAGAAACGGACCGCAACAACAGTTTTTTCAAAATGGACAGTCGCGCAATCATCGACCAATGCAAACAACAGTCCAGAGGAGAGAGAAATTATCACGGCACAAGAAATATCCCCCGAGTCAACGCCATCGGATCCGCTAAACGAGTGGTCAAACTTCACACACGCACAGCCAGCAGAATAGGCAGTTTTCTCCTCGATACCGGTTCGGCAATCAATTTAATTAAAATCAGCATGTTGACAAAAGGGTCGCAGATCAATCGAAACATTAAGACACCGTTTTCCATGGGAAATGAACAACACGAGTCGTTATTTGCTGCTAGGCAAGAATTTCAAGGAAAGACTCTCATTTTTCACGTTATTCCCAATGATTTCCCCTTAGACGAGGACGGGTTAATCGGCATTCCATTCATGGTAAAGTACCAAACGAACATCGGTATCGGAAGAGAAATCTATTTAATGTTCGACGATCAACGATTTGAATTCGAGAAAGTTTCTGTCACCATCCCACCACGAACCATCTATTTTATTACGGTTCGTACGAATATTGAAAATGGAACAGCCGTCACGGACGAGAACAATCCAGGAGCAATAGTGCCTTGCATCTTCGAAGCCAAGGATTACGAAGCCCGAGTACCATTTTTGAATGACTCGGAAGAACCGATCACGGTTACGATTGACCAGCTACAGGGCATTCCTTTTAAGGAAACGGCCTGTTCGCCTAAGGAGGAGCGCCAAGATGCACCAAAGGATGTAGCTCGTGTCAACGCTATAGAAATGACTAATTCCGCCGAACGTATTCACACATTGAAAGAAAACATTCGACTCGAGCATGTTCCACCACATCAAGCAGACATGGTTTGGGACATTATTTCCGATTTTCCGGATGTTTTTGCCCTGCCTGGAGACCCACTGCCAGGTACGAAGACAGTAAAGCATCGAATCATTACGTGCGACGACACACCTGTGAACACGAAGCAGTATAGGTTTCCACCAGTTCACAAGGAAGAGATCGACTGGCAGGTAAACGAGATGCTAGAAAAGCAGTTAATCGAGCCGAGTGACTCGCCGTACAATTCACCAATTTGGGTTGTACCAAAGAAATCGGATGCATCGGGAAAACAAAAATGGAGGATCGTGATCGATTTTCGCAAATTGAACGAAAAAACTACTCACGATGCCTATCCTCTCCCATGTATCGACGAAATATTAGATCAATTAGGCCGAGCAAAATATTTCTCCGCTTTTGATCTAGCCTCGGGATTCCACCAATTCCCAATGGACGAGCGTGATAAGCAAAAACCAGCGTTTTCCACGCCATCAGGTCACTACCATTATAATAGGATGCCGTTTGGACTTAAGAACGCACCTGCAACAGTTCCACGCATGATGAACAACGCGCTGAGAGGATTAACTGGAAATAGCTGCTTCGTCTATCTCGATGACATTGCAATTTATGGAAAAACGCTTGAAGAGCATAACAAGAAACTTATTGACGTGGTAACCCGCCTTCGCGAATCAGACTTAAAATTACAGCCGGACAAACGTGAATTTCTACGGTCAGAATTGGAATTTCTAGGACACGTAACTTCAGAAGAAAGAGTGAAACCAAACCCGAAGAAAACTGAAGCGGTACAGAATTTTCCCAAGCCAAAGGATCAAAAACAAATTAAACAATTTTTGGGACTCGCTGGATATTACCAAAAATTCATAAAGGATTTCAGCAAAATAGCGAAACCACTTACAGAACTCTTGGAGAAGGATACAACATGGTCTTGGACCGACAAACAAGAACAATCAGTCAACTTATTACAAACAGCGCTGACGACATCTCCTGTCCTTCAGTATCCGGACTTCAAGGAATCTTTCGTGCTCACTACCGACGCGAGTAACCACGCCATAGGTGCAGTGTTATCGCAGGGACCCATCGGCAAGGATCGTCCCATCGCCTACGCATCACGCACCTTTAATAAAGCCGAACAACGATACTCGACGACGGAAAAAGAGATCTTGGCAATAGTCTGGGCTGTGAAACACTTCCGACAATATTTGTTCGGAATGAAATTCCAAATCGATACGGATCACAAGCCGCTGATCTGGATTCTTAACCCTTCGCGGTCCCACTATATTTTGACTGGCTCGGCGGTCCCACTGGGTCGTTTGTGTCCGCGTGCAATTTTCAACGGGTTGAAACGCCTTAAAAAATCTAAAAAAATTCCTGAGTACTCCTCAATGTTTATACAATAAGAATCAATAGTTGTCAAATCCCAAAAGTTACTATTTTTTACGCTGTAAATAGCTATTTGAGTGGAAATGCATGAAAAATGTGTTTTGGCTTGAATATTGTTTAAAAAAAAATGTGCGATAGGGGAAAAAAAAACCATGGATTCTTGTCATGGACATTCTAAGGTTTGAGAAAAACCTAGTCCCGATTCGTTTTGCCGAAAAAAGTATAATTATTCAGTGACCTGAAAATGGACAATTTCAAGGAGAGGAAAATCGAAGAATTCGAGGGAATAAAATGAATGATCGTGTTTTACGTTAGAAAATAGGACTTTTATTATAAAAAGAATTGTAACAAATGTTGATGAACAAAAATTATATCAAATTGTTGGTAAATAAAAATTACATCTCCTGAAAGCATGGAGTACAGATGCAGAGGCGGTGGTCCTCGCAAACGGGTTTTTCGCACTGCACACAGCAGTATGTAGTTTTTTTGTCTGTTGAGCAATAAGAACATCGTTTTCTTTTTGGCATCTTACTTGTTCGCTCGACGCGTTCCGGCTCAGCGTTCAAAATTTCGCGAATGACGATGCGCAAGGATGTACGTAGAGTTCTCGAATGGAGCCGCGATCGCAAATGTGGCTCGAACAACGCAAATGATAACTCTTTGATGTAATTGCGCCTGTTCAATGCCGCATTTGCAGCTCGTAGATTATACAAAATGAGAGAATTAATCCCTGCCTGATCAAGCATCCCAAAAAAAGCCTGAGCGGCCACCTCGCAGTTACGCGAGCAACGGTATACGCGTGGCACATTTTATCAAATGTATCTGTTGCTCCTTTCGTGCGGTTGTAAAACGCCACGATTTCAGGTAACTGGGCATTATTGTCCGGTCGTCCTCTCTCATGGAAACTGGAGATCAACAGAACGACTTTGGTTTTTTTCGGACTGTATGAAAGCAAAGTGCTCCTCTCAGAGTACGCGTACCGAGCGGTCCCAACAGATGTGGTTCGAACAAATGGTCCAGGTATCTCGCGCTTATTTTTCCGGAGTGCCGACTATCGTCAGGTTGTAGTCATTCTTCATTGTCCGCATGAGATTGACGGACATGAACCAATTATCACACGTAATGTTTCGCTGCGTGTGATGAATAGGCTCCGACAATTTTCGGACGTAGTAGGCTGGAACTGATTCGCCGTTTTGCTGGGTTGTAATTCGTCCTACGTAGGGCTCCGCGCTTATCAAATATGATGTTTGCACGTCGTTCATAGCGACTATTTTAATGCCATATTTATCAGGTTTATTAGGAATATAAACCTTAGCACCAAATCGTCCTCTGAAGCTGAGCAGCTGTTCGTCGATTGTGCAGTAGGTAGATGGAGAGTAATTAGCAGTGCAATTAGCGATGAATATGTCCCAAATCTCTTTTATGGGAGCCAATTTGTGCACAGCACGTCGTTCGGCTCTTGTAGATTTGTCGTCGAAACGAAGGCACGCCAACAAATAATGGAAACGATGTCTTTGCATGACGGCTCGGTAAAAATTGCTCCCATATCGTGGCGCCTACAGATCCTCGGTACACGTATGATTTTGTTTTTCCATCCCGCATAAATATAAAATTCCCAGGAGCGCTTTTATCTCATCGACGTTCGTCTCATGAGAATAATGTTGATCGTCACCTCTCCGACGGATTTCTTCGTTTGTGTGTTGAACGATGATTTCCAACAATGGGGGAGGGAAAAGGAGATTCCAAGCTTCCAACGGTGTCGTGACGTTTTTGGCCGCACCATTTCCCTTGGGCAAATAAACTTTGACAGACCGTCGCCCTCTGGTTTCTGGAGGGTTTACAGACCACTGGAAGCCATTTGCTCCCTTTATTATTGACCGACGTCGCCCTGATCGAGGTTTGTCCAAGTCATCGTCGTCTACTTCCATTTGTGGAGTACCATCAGCGTTCGTGGCATCGTCCACGTCTTGCATATCGTCGACCTCGTCGAACGGTTCCTCAGCATCAGGCTCCTCTTCCGAAAGTTCTTCATAATTTATCTCCACAGTTCGTTCCCGCAATATGCGTCGTAACTCTTTCGCCGTTCTCTCCGCCATTCTACAAAAAAAAACGAATTTTGGAAAAAAAAAAGTTTTTCGGGAAAAAAAAAGATTTGTGAAATTTATTGTTATTTTTGTATTTCGGTTAAAGTAAAAAATAATTACAAAAAATAAAATATTTTTTCTCTCTGCTATTCCAGAAAAAAAATCTGATTTTTTGAGCAAAAAATTGTTTTTTTTTTATAAAGAATTCCTATTAATTAAATTTTATTTTTACGCACCTTCCCACACTCTAAAATACGTCCTGGACTCAAAAAACACGGTTCGTTAAAAATCACGTTTTGTTGCACGCCGGTCCCACTGGGTCGTTCGTGACCACACTTCAACTTTGCTCCTCTGACGGTCGAAGACGGAAAGGCGGAGGACGACCGAACTAACGCTGTGGGTCCCTCTCCATGACAAGTTTTTTTAGGGGTTGGGGACACGCCCCGCCCATTTTTCAATTTGGGGGAAATCCCAAGTGAAATTTCGCTCTGGTCACAAACGACCCAGTGAGACCGCGAAGGGTTAAAACTTCGAACCCTCCAACGAATAGTCGCCTAATGAGACTCCGTTTAAAACTCGAGGAATATGAGTATGAGGTCGTTTATAAAAAAGGAACGTTGAATACAAACGCTGACGCCCTATCACGAATATATCCCGTAACTACTCGACAAGGAGAACGCAACGGCACCCTAAATGAGGAGACCGAACATCAAGAAGCGTCAGATATCATCGAAGAAGAAAGCGACATCGCAGCGGATACTGAGAACGCAGCGGAAAGGAATAATTATCAAGAAGAGACGGAGAATGAAAATTTTACCTTTTACATTGAATTCGAACTATCGAAGGAAATACCAGTGGTTCCTGAAATTGTCGAGGAGACACCACCCAGGAACACACCGAGGATCAAGATTATAGATCAACCTGAAAACAGTGAAGATGAACTGCACCTTGATTTCTCAGCTGATGAAATCGAATGGTATAACATATTAGCTGAGAAACTGTCAGTGACCAAAGAACCTACCAAAATTTATTTAGGTTGCAAACACCTGAGCGAAAATCCACTTACAAAAATGAAAATTAAGCAGATGATCTCATTTATTTGGTCAAAGAAATCAGAACGACCGTTCCTCTATCTCTGCGACACGGAACTCTACGAGCCAGGCACAGAAGAAGAACGGATAGACATCATAAAACAACACCACGGGACAAGCGCCACAGGTCATTTCGGAGTAGCGAAGACCCTCGATCGGGTGAAGGCCGTTGCTACCTGGCCCAACCTGCAAAGAGACATCGAAGATTATATCCGTAGATGCGACACGTGCCAGCGGGTCAAGCTCGTGCGAACACAACCGCGAGCAGAAGCAATAATTACCGACACACCGGAGAAACCCGATGAAAAAATTGCATTGGACCTTGTGGGTCCACTACCTGAAACGTACGAGGGTCACAAGTACATCCTCTCTGTACGAGACCAACTCACAAAGTACATTACATTGATTCCATTAGAATCACAGGATGCTCAATCAACAGTAACGGCACTGGTTGAAAACTTTATCTACATTCACGGAGCTCCAAAAATCATCTTAACTGACGGTGGACGAAATTTTCTTAGCCAGACTTTCAAACATCTGGAGAAACTCTTCAAGATCTCACATATGACAACGACAACGTTTCATCTTCAAAGCAACGGAAGCCTTGAACGAGCGCACGGACCTATTAAAGAACAAATCAAAGCACTGATATACGATAACTAGGACGATCGGGATAAAAAACTAAAGTTTGTTTCAATGGCTTATAATACAGCGAAACATGAAGGAACAGGACTAACTCCATTCGAAATGCAATTCGGAAGGAAACCCAATATCCCAAATAATCTGCCAGTTCAAAAGACCAACGTGACAATTGATCAGTACTTTGAAGGACTAGGCGCTGATGAACGCATCGTGAAAAGAGGACGCGATAATCTAATTGCCGCTAAAGAACGTTATAAGGCCGTCCAGGACGCTCACATTCATTGTTCTGTATCCATCTTTGCAAAAGGCGACGAAGTCCTCGTCGCTCAGGAGAGAGATAAGACACCCCTTGCCCCGAAGTGGGAAGGGCCAGCAGTCATCTTAGAACAAACGTCGGACGTAAACTACGAGATATTGCAGAACAACAGAAGAAAACTAATAGATGTTAATAAATTAAAACCTTATCATAGAAACTAATCAAAAATTCTGTGCAGACATGATGTGGCTGTTACTTCTCCTCCTTCCCGTAACGTGCGTTACAACCAATGAACTAAGGGTGGAACCACTTGAAGGCGCAATTTATATGGAAAACCTAGGAAACGCCGTGATCTGCCACCAAAACTGCACAGTAGTCAACTACATCGACCTCGCCGAAATAAATCTACACCGGGACGAGCTGGTGCAAGATACGCTGGGCTTGGCAACTGTTTGCAATGGAGCCAATGAAAAGAAGAATTGTTCGAAATTTGCATCAATCGAAATCCTTCAGCAGAGGTTAAATAGAATAGATGCTAGGAGATCTAGATTAATGAACATAATTGATTATAAACCCCGGTTTAAACGAGGCGTATTTAACTTTATTGGCGACATAAGTATAATCTTATTTGGGACTTTAGGAAATTCCGATGCCGAATATTATAATGATGAGATCGATAAACTTCACGCTGATAATGCTAGAGATATTAAGATTAACGCACAAGTGACCCTTCTAGAGACTCTTATAGACGAATACGGTGAATGCAGTAATAATGTCTTAAATGCAGTAAACGATGGAAAACAAGAGATAATCCACCCTCAAATCCTTAATCCTGCCGACTTAATCGAAGCTCTAAAAACTATTCGGGAGCAAACAGCGACAAGTAATACTCCACCTGTACCTCTAGAAGAGTCTGCTTTTGCGGCAATTATAGGAATTAGCGACGTAAGCGTTATGTTGAAAGATAATCGTTTCACGTACATAATCAAGGTGCCAGTAATAGTAAACAGTTTGCTTGATGTGTTCCGTATTATTCCTATCCCCAAGCGGAAGGGAATCTCAAGTACATTTTTCTACGTGAACTCTCCTGATACATTAATAATGACTAATGCGGCCAGAACAATATTTACTACCAGCACAGAAGAAGACTTCGATCACTGTAAAGAAGTAGGACCACGAAGCCTGTGCAAACGTAAAAACCGTGACTATTTTGTACAGGATCCCAATAGTTGCGAAGCAGTGATCATTCAAAAGCCGATAGACATATCTGACTCGCAATGTCAAATACTCTACATAAATTTGGTTAAATCTTTGTGGATTCAATTGAAATCAGGAAATTCGTGGATCGTGACGTCCCCGCATGACGAGACGCTATATGTGAGTTGTGATGACCACAAAACATACCAGTCACTACCACGCGGTACCAACAAAATAACCATAACAGGCGACTGCGTTGGGCATACTGAACACATCTTTATAAGACCTAGTTATGATAAAAGGATTACACAAGCTACTGACATTCTTCTCAACAAGACTCTCAAAGTTGCGAATCTCGAAGAAGTGCTTCGAAATCATTCAGTTTCTTTGGACGACATTCAGCTAACAACGTTAGGACGACCTACACACGTTGACCTTACTCAACTCAAAACTCATGGACAGACGTTAGACGAGATCTCAGAAGAGGCAGAGAAAATCGGACAACGTAAACGGACGAAGACATTTTTCGAAACGACTTACGAAGGTATCAGGTATCTCGGGTACAGTTGTACCGCCGTTGTCTTCTTATATGTTATGTTTAGATGCGGATCATGTGGTTGTTTATCCAGTATATTCACCAAACTATTTAAAGCAACCTTTTCCCCTTGTATCAATGTGTACAATAATTGTTTTCATCAAAACAACGAACATGTAGATTACCGTGTATACTAAGACGGAGAAGAATGTTCCATGCTAGAAATCGCCAGAAATCGTAATGTACAAAATACTGCGAAACAAGTGGGTCGCCGTCGGTCCACTAGCTTTAAAGCTTGAAGAAAATTCATTTTTTTTTGTATGAATTATCTTAAATTAGGGGGGAGGTGTAATATAGGCTGAGAATTTTTCCTTTTTCCTTTTCCACGGTCGAACTCCGTCTTCTAATTTTATCACCTCCGCCTCCTTCACCGACATTCCGACGAAAACTCCTACACAAATATTAGAAGAGTCCTGACATTCCTCCCGCGTACCTTTTTTATCACCATCACCCGAATACAGCTGCATTCGTAGTATCGTCGGCCCTTCACCTAATCCGTGACTTCCACCCACCCGCGGTCCCGAATTCAATAGTCAAACACTGATTTTCTGAATTCTCAGAAAACCATCTTCTAGCCCTATCGCTTGGGAAAAACGCCGAAGAACGCCTCAAGCGTCACGTAGGCCCTCCCTCCAACTATTTTCAATTTCCCACGCTTCAGCCCTATAAGTTGCCTCCGTTTTAGGCTAAGTAGTCAGTAAGTCTCCAAATTCTGTACGCCACCGAATCTCTGTCCGTCAGTCATTTGAGTAATCGTGTCTCGAGTAGCTCAAATCTGTGTTAGCCGAGTTGTTCCGTCTTACGACCGAGTTCTGGAGCGAGTCAGTCACTCCTTTCCTCATAAAAATCACAAAATTGCCCATCCGCGACATCACCATACTTATATCAGCCTATTCAGAATTTCCGCCTACATTCTCAAGGACATCTCAACTGAAAGATAGCCTGTATATACAGGGTGCGCCAGAGAAACTTACTGATTTGAAAGGTCAATAAAAACAAAAGTACTTCAATTATTGTTTTCAATTTTTTTTTATTTGAGAATACAATATCCCAATTTTTTTTTCATGTAGTCTTGAAAATGACTTCGGATAAATGCCGATCCCCATTGCGCATACACTGATGAAGTCGATTTTTGAAATTCGTATCCACTCCTTGCAGCATATCAATCGGTATGTTGGCAATGGCGTCGCGAATGTTGTTCTTGAGGTGTGCTATGGTCCGTGGTCGATCGACATAAACCAGAGATTTCAAATAACCCCAAATAAAGAAATCGCATGGAGTCAAATCTGGAGAGCGTGCCGGCCATTGGAGATCGCCTCTGAGAGAGATGAGGCAGTCGGGGAAATGTTGTCGCAACAAATTCATTGAGTCTCGTGCTGTGTGTGCTGTGGCTCCATCTTACTGAAACCACACGTTCCTACGTTCATTTCTTCGAGTCTTGGAAGAAAAAATTCCTCGATCATGTTCCTGTAACGAGCTCCATTCACGGTAACTGCGCGTTCGTTTTCTTAAAAAAAATAAGGACCAATTATTCCCATTACCGACATCGCACACCAGACAGTAACTCGCTCACAATTAAGTGGCTTCTGGTGAAGCTCACGTGGATTTACACCACACCAATAACGCATGTTTTGCTTGTTGACGCAGCCGGAAATGGGGAAGTGAGCCTCGTCACTGAAAAAAACGACCGCGTCTTTAGGCAGGTTGTCAACCAGCATTTCACATGCATTTTGACGGGCAACAAAATCGCGTTCAGTTAATTCTTGCACAACAGCCAATTTATAGGGATGAAATTGAAGGTCTTCATGGAGGATTTGTCGAACAGTGGTGTTAGAAATTCCCATAGCAGCTGCGTGTTTGCGAGCCGAACGCCGGGGAGAACGCACAACTGACTGCCTCACTCTTTCGACATTTTCCGGAGTTCTGATGGTCCGTTGCAGTCCATTTCTGGGTTTAGCCACACTTCCACACTCCCGAAATGAGTTAACCCACGACAGAATCGAATTACGGGCAGGAACGAGTCTGTGAGGAGGAATGTCAAAGCGAGCGCGGAAGGCACGTTGCGTAGCAACAGGTGAGCGACCGTTAGAAAAGAAGCTCTCGACTGCAAAGGCCCGCTGCTCTCTAGACCAGAGCATGATGGCAACTGACTGGAAGGAGAAACAAACTTGGGAACTTCCCCCTCCAGATGCGCCCCCTCTCGCCCCTCTACCCGCCCAACTCACCGCGCGGGAATTTTTTCAAATAAGTAAGTTCCTCTGGCGCACCCTGTATGATCTGCGGGCCGACAGGTTGCGGTAAATCGTATTTTGTTGAAAAATGTCTGAAATTTATCACGCATATGAACAGCGAGCGCTTCGAGAGAATAATAATTTATTATTCCGTGTGTCAGACAGCATATGCGGAGTACGGTGATGCTATAGAATTTCGCGAAGGATTACCCCAGACTGCCGATTACTCAAACTACCCCCGCGCGAAGCTCTTAATTACCGATGATCTAATGCGTGAAGCATCGAACAATACCGTTGTTGACCTATTCTCCAAAGGCAGTCATCATAAGAACTTGCGCGTTATTTTTATAACGCAAAATTTGTTTCATCAGGGCCAAGGCCAGCGGGACATCTCTTTGAATGCTAATTCTATCGTTATCTTCAAAAACCCTCGCGATCGTGCTCAGATACAGCACTTGGCGCGCTAAATAAGTCCCGAAAATCCACGATTTCTACAGGAGGCTTATTACGACGCAACATCTAAACCGCACGGTTATTTGTTGCTATATCTGAAGCAATGGACACCCGATAATTGTCGAAACCGCACATGTATTTTCCTTGATGATACTCGCCATTTCGTTTACGTACCGCGTAAGAAATTAAAAAGCGGCGACACATATGGAGAATTACCAGTTCTACGCCTGTGATGGCACGCAGCGAATTGTCTCTTTGCAAGAAGAGCGTTGCGATATTGAACGCTCTTCCATATCTCACCAAAGAACACCGTGAGGCTATTTTGCGGAAAGTGGATTCTCGTATAATACGCTGCATTTGCGAGTGCGCTTTAAACGTTCTTCGCGGTAATATTCCTCTCAAAGCCAACCAACGGAAAAAATTGCGCCTTCACGTGCGCCTTCTCAGCCGCTTAGCCGCGAATAGAGGCGGCTGGAAAAGTAAGAAGAAGTTTGTCATTCAAAGCGGTGGATTTTTACCCCTGCTGCTTGCCCCAATCCTCGGTACCATATTGTCAAATCTAATTGCCAAATAATGGAGCATGCCAGGAAAATGGTTCTGGTGCCCGAGGAGCGTCTATTACAACTAGATTCCCAAAAACGCAGCGCCAGCGATAGTGAGGCACGATCGATGAGCCAAGTGGAGAAAACAATTACGGTGACTCTGAATCGCCTTGATGTGGAGATGAGCGAAATTTTGAAATCTAACGCGTAAGACGACGAGCGAGAAAAATGGCGAGCGTATTTGCGCGTATTACAGCGTTATCTACATTTCGTCGATGGCGAACGAGCACAACTGTATCATGATCTTGTGAAGGAACAAAAAAAAACACACACCCCATGGAATGATCAGGAACAGTAGCAGCAGAAACACAAATGAACGATGCCATTATCGTTGAGAGTGTACCTGCGAAATTCCGCGATGAAGCGAAACTCTTATTGCGACGACTACATGATGCGCCGTCCTCAGATTTTTATGGGGATACAGCCGGTGTGGTTCCTGTCAATGGAGAAACAATCAAGCATTCAAACATTGTAGATTTTGTGAATGACGCAATGCCCGCGAGAAACATGGCCAAACCGATGGGCCGTAGAGTCTTTGCAAATTGTTTAAGGGCTATACAAGCAGCTCGCGAATTTGTGGGAAACGACGGACTGTGGTTGGAAACGCAAGCCAATTCAACATTACGCTCGCCCCACGGTACCAGCACCACCGACGCTGACGACGACGGTGACGACGAGGACATTAGCGATACCAGTCATTCCGAGTTCTACAGCGGTAGCGAGAGCAACAAATTAGCCGCACACAGCGTGCGCGGTAAGGGAAAGCGGCTCACCTGGTCCTCTCTCAAACTGTCAGTATGAAAACACTTGAAAATATTTACTTTGATCCTTCACATGAGGCGTCTTTTTCCGGTGCTACTAAACTGTTACGCGTAAGTCGTAAACAGAAAATCCCCCTAGAAAAAAACGACACAGTGGCTCGAAGCACAGGATGCTTTCACCATGCATAGACCGATACGCCGGCGATTTCCCTGGCGCATCTACAATGTGCAGAACATTGACGATGTTTGGGAGGCTGATGTTGTAGACCTTCGTTCATTCAAAAGTTATAACGATGGCTATACCTATCTTCTTGTGATCATAGATGTGCTCAGTAAGTAAGCGTGGGCTGAGCCGTTGTATGACAAGGCTGCTTTAACAGTGGCTAACGCTCTGGTTCGTATACTCTCGCTAAAAAGCACAAACGGCCGATCTCCCGTTTGCCTACAATCGGACAAGGGTCGGGAATTTACAGGGTCAGTTTTTCAGACTTTCTTACAGAAGCATAATATTCAGTTTCGGGCGAGCCGCAACCCTGACGTAAAAGCAGCTGTTGTAGAGCGCTTCAATCGAACGTTGAAAGAAAGAATGTAGCGATACTTCACGTATTCGCGCCAAATACGTTATATCGACGTTTTGCAGAATATAGTATCCGCATACAATCGTGCGATACATAGCGGCATTACAATGACACCCGCATCTGTGACGTTGCTTAATTCTGCCAAAGCGCGTGA